>JASAND010014230.1:0-65981 GCA_030248195.1 Trissonchulus latispiculum
TTTTTATCAGATAATGCTATCTGCACATTAGCATTCAAGAATCAATGACAAAAGCTGTCCAAAATCTATGGATGATCATCCCAATGATGCCCAATTGGCAGTCAGAACAATTTTGCTGAATAATTTATGTCTTAAATATTTATGTACTAAATTAGTTGCTTTATTAATTTAGTTCACTTTGGGTTTGTTACAGCTGTGAGACGGTTAAGTCTAAGTGATAGTCACCATCATCAGAAGGATCAACATCGCCGATGGTCTGTCCCAGATTTATCACGGATAGCGACTGAGACCTGGCAAAGCAACCCTGTCTTTCAGACAACAAGAATGCTTAAAAACTTAGGTGCGAGTACTTTGATTATAAATGTTAGTAGGGACTATTTTGTGATTCTAATATGGCTAGTAATAATTGAGCAAATGCTGCTCAAATGTGCTTACCTTATCAAATAGTCATTTAGCGCAGAAGGAATACAGTCTGTCGAAAACATATTTAGTCCAGAATTGATCTGATAGCACCGGATTTACCGTCTAACCGCAACCAGTAGCTGAATAGCTATACTTAGCATTGACGCTAATGGAAATCTGTTCAAATAGGCAACAGTGTGAACTATAGCTTTGTCGATCTATCTAACTCAAATTGGGCTCTCGGCTGAGACTTAAAGTGTCAATGGTAGGACGGCCCTACAGGGCCGTCTGATCGCGAGCAGGGGAGGGGGGTCCTAGTCCCAAACCCCTCCAACAGTTTTATTGTTGTTGCAGATAGTCAGGTTGGAGCTGGATCAGACAAAGATTTGATATCGTTGCTTCGTGATTATCGACCGGAGATTGATGAGTATGTCATTGGTGGCGATGGACATAGACGTATCTTTAACTTTCCCTGTAGTGATTTTGCTATTGCTAGCTTAATTAGACTTGTCAAAAAAGTGTATGAACGCGCAGATGTAGGAACCGCCTTTAAAGTGAATTTTCAATTGGGCTATGTGCTTTTGAATAACAAAACAGGCGACTATAGATATTTTTATCCATCTGAAAATACTCACGTTTTGCAAACACCTTTTGTGATTACAAGCTTAAAATCGATTGAAAAGCTAGAGAGCAAACTAAGCAAACTGGGAAATTTGCACGAACTTATGGCACAGTCGGTAGAAAAGGAAGGCAGCGAGTGGAGCTTTCATATCGCAACAAATGTTTCTGTCTTAGTGTATCCTCTTGGGTTTCCTCTTCGAGGAGGTGACACAGTGAAAGCATTAGTTCCGCCAGCTTACCGGACTAGCTCCGGTCGTAAAGTTATTGCGTGTCCTAAGCCAACAGCTGAAGGACTTTGTTTTTGGCAATGTCTGGCTGTTGGACTGGGATACGCAGAACGCATTAACAGGTCTCTCAGGGCTGCCCGCAAACTTTCAAAGAGTTTCATCACAAAATATTCCCTTCCTTCAAACCATAGCATTGAATTGTCAGATTTGCCGAAAGTTGAACGCCTGCTGCTATGTCGGGGGGGGGGGGGGGGGAAATTTTTGTTTACAATACTGACGATGTCGGGGTGCGAAAAACACTCGTTAGAAAACCATGTATACACATCAAAGTATCAAAAAGGGTAAATTTACTACTGTGGGAAACACATTTTTCCTATATTCCCAATTTAGATTCATTTCTGAAATGCGTCGAATGTAAGTCGTGCGGTCGACTGTTTTCGTACGAGTCAATCAAAGCAAGACACGTTTGTCGTAGTCCACGGATTACCCACAAAACTGGCAAATATATTCCCAGAAAGCATATTCTTGAAGATTTACATAATTTCGGGATTGAGTTTGACTATGAACAAATATTCAACCAGTTAACTAAATATTTTGCGATTTTTGATTGCGAAAGTTTTCTTGTAACCAATGAAAATCTGCCTTCGAACACTTCTAAATTGGCTTACATACATTATCATAAAGTCGCTGCAATTGGTGTAATTTCGAATGTCCCGAAATACGAAGAGGTAAAAATTTTCAAAAACTTGGACGGCAACTCTGAATACCCTTGCGTTGAGCAGTTTGTCACTTATCTAACCGAAATAAGCCAGGTTGCATTTTCTTTAGCAAATCATGCTGTTGCCAATGTTTTTGCACAAATTGAGGATTTAGTAGAACAGCACACTGGTGCTGGCCAAATGGGCACTGTGAAAAAGCTTAATTCTTTGCAGACTAAACTAACAAATTACATCAAACGATTGCCTGTTTGTGGTTTTAATTCTGCTAAATACGATATCCATTTGCTCAAGCGTCAACTGTTCTACGTCCTTCAAGCCAGAGAAGGGAAAATTGAAAAAATTATAAAAAAAGGCAGGAAGTACATAGCTGTTTCTACAACATTTCTAATCTTTTTGGATATTATGTCATATATGGGAAGCCAAAAATGCTCACTGCGATCCTATGTCGCCGCATTTGGGGATGGGTCGTTAAACAAATTTTATTTTCCTTATGAGTTGGCGACACCTAGTCGTTTGGCTTCGAGTATCCCTCCAAAGTATGAAGACTTTCAGAATCGTCTAACAGGTTGTAATGATCTTGATTCTGAATGGCAAACCTATACTTCCCTGCTAGCCGGAGGTATGTCTGAGGATAAGGCGCTTAAAGCAATGAGCCTCACCAGCAAGCCCGAATGCGGCAAAATATTATATGAAGGAGTTCTTCAAATTTGGCGAGAGAAAAAAATGACCAGCCTGTGGGATCTCTTAGATTACTACTTGTGGCATGACTTAAAACCTACGATGGCGGCATTTCGTAAACATTACAGCGAATTTCAAAAATTGAAGTTGGATATGCTTCGTAGCTATGTGAGCTTGCCATCTTTGGCATTGCCATTCATGCTGAAATTGGGTCAAGGACCATACAATTACTTCCTCCTGCTAGATGCTCAAACAAGCAACAACCTGAGATCAGGTCTGTTGGGAGGCCCCAGTATTGTTATGAACCGATATTTTAAAATTGGTAACCCGTTTCCGCAAAATCCCAAAGGTTCTGATAAAAAAATTCAAAGTATAC
Source organism: Trissonchulus latispiculum (assembly GCA_030248195.1). Classification (NCBI taxonomy): domain Eukaryota; kingdom Metazoa; phylum Nematoda; class Enoplea; order Enoplida; family Ironidae; genus Trissonchulus; species Trissonchulus latispiculum. The sequence continues at coordinate 3,024 of JASAND010014230.1, forward strand.
TAATGCTTGATGCAAATGCTCTTTACTTGTCTACAGCAAGAGAAAAACAATTCACAGGCCCGTACGCGGTCCGTTTTAAGAGCACAAACTATGCACCACATCTTTGCAATAAGGCTTCAGGGGCTCTTCAGTACCTGGCCTACGAAAGTTGTAGCAAGGGCATCAGAATTAAGGACGCTCTCAATGGAGGGGAAAAACGGGTTGTCATTAGAGAAGGTTCAGAAACACACTCTTTCTACGTAGATGGTTTTCATTCCCCCCGTTGGGTTGGAATAAAGGATCAAAAAGACATCTGCTGGGAATATTTGGGATGCATGGCTCATTGGCACGGTCAGTACTGCACTGGACTCGATCCCGACGACATCAACCCCATTACTAAGCTGACAAATGCAGAGACAAGACATCAAACCGAGCAACGGCTCAGACTTTTGGAAACCCGTTTTCAGGTTTTTATAATGTGGGAATGTGTATGGAAGCGGCAATGCAAAAACAATTCTACTATTCGCGATTTCGTTTTGAGAAACACTATAGGGCCTCAGCGCTTGCGAAAGTCTTATACGGAAACCACGTTGCTGAAAGATGTGCTGAGAGGTGCCTTTTGTGGTGCTTTAATGTGCGATTTGGTTGTACCACAGCACAAAACCAAATACTTTGAGCAGTTAGGACCGATTTTTGTTAAAAGAAAAATTGAGCTTACAGAAGTTGGTCCTTACATGTACAACGTTATAAAGGAGTGTGGGCTCCTGGATGAATATAGAGAGGGTCGACGGTGTTTAGTAGACAGTATGCAAGCCGAACAAACCGTTGTTTCTGCATGCTACGCGAAAACACTGATGGAATGGGGTGTCTTAGTTTCAAATGTTACATGGGCTGTGCAGTTTGCAGGCTCTGCACCATTTAAAGAATTTGTAGAGCAAGTTACAACTGCCAGAAGAGAAGCGGCTGGGGATGGTTCTGGAGTGGCTGGTCTGGTGCAAAAAATGCTAGGAAATAGCGCATATGGTTCTAGTCTCCTCAACCCTCTCAAATTTGTTACTGTAGATGTATGTGATGAAAAGAAGCTTATGGGCAAACTAAATCAAACACATTTTTTTGATTGTGAAGCTCTGTATAGCGGTCACTATGAACTTTCGCTTAAGAACAAAAACGTTATCTACAACCGCCCTATTGCTTTCGGCTTTCAAACTTATAGTTTAGCGAAAGTCAAACTTTTACAATTTTTGTACAATTTTCTGGATTACTATGTAGCTAGAGATAGCTATGCCATAGGTTTGACAGATACAGACAGTTTTTTGGTAGCTTTTGCTGGTAAAGCGATGGAAGATTGCGTAAAACCCGAGCTAATGCTGCACTTTCAACGACATAGGTTTGATCACTTGGTAAATGATACTAGCCCTGATCTGTTTCTACACACTAAAGTTGAGCCAGGGCTTTGGAAGCTTGAAGCCTCTGCCTCTGAGTACATCGGTCTTAGCTCAAAGACATACATAATCAGACCTTTAGACTCGAGCAAGAAGTTGGTAGTAAAGGCTAAAGGTATCCAGCAAAACTTAAACACGTTAAATTTCGAAGCTTACAAGGATGTTTTGCTTAATGGCTCTCTTAAGTCGGCAAATGCTGCTGGAATTATGGTAGCAAGGATTCCTCCTGGACTGTTTACCTACACGATGTGCAAAAGAGGTTTAACCCCTATTTACATTAAAAGGAGAGTATTAACAGATGGAATTCAAACAGAGTGCTTAAGCATTACTGAACAGAAATGATTCCTACGTCTGCGCTAACGGTTCCGTGAGACATTTTTGATACTCTTATACTTTGTTGTTTACCTCATTGTATACCTCTAACACTGTTACCTCATTGTATACCTCTAACACTGTTACCTCATGTCAAGTAATCAAGATTATATTTAACAATACTCGAGTATTGCATGTTTTCTGTATTAATGTTACAGTTTCTAACACTTACGAAGTACTATATGCTATATTTCTAATAAAAATAGTTCTGCATCGCATACAATTCAAGCATTTAATGAATTAAATAAACGAATAACCAATATGCAATGTAAGAAAATTCTTTAAATCAATCAGGTCCCTTTGGGCGTTAGTTGAGAACAGAAACTCTTCGTAGTAGGCTACAGTCACCCAATGATTGTGATTGAAACAAATTTGCCAGGGTCCTGATCTGACTTGGAACCAGCAATCTTCCAGACCTTCGTTCTCAAACAGATCAATGTTCGAATCATTGAGATGACAAAATTTTATCATTGGGTTGCACAATTGCATTATCTGAAACAGTTGCAATAGAGCCTGGTTGGGGATGCAGAAAGATGCAATGTCATCACTCGAATGCTCAGCGTGAAATGATGCCCTAATATTAATCAACTGATCCCAACGTTCACAAGAGCGTACTGAGAAATATTTATTTAATCGATAAACAGTAGCATCAGTGTTTTGTTGACAGCAATGCTTCGGAGTAGTGTTGTCGTTGAGCATGTGTGATATAAAGAAAAACAGTGCTATGCCTAAAAGGGCTAATAAAAGTGATAGTTTAAGAAACTCAACTATCACACTTTTGCAAAAATGAATCCCGGGAATAGATCCCTTTGGGCCGTCCGTATCTGTGATGAACGGCTGTACCACCCCAGTTTCTGTGTCAAAATTAGCAGGGGACATTCTGCTGAGCAAATTTGCAAAATTCCCGGATGCAGTTGATTTAATAACTCGTGAAATTCTGTTGAGCAGAGTTGCTAAACTCTCGAATGAAATTGATTAAATAACTCGTGAAATATCAGTTCGCCATCTACTTGACCGCGTGAATCTGCTTGGAGCTGAAACCCGCACAGTTGTGTCTCTTAAGCGTTGCGTTCGCCTACGTGATGGAGTGGGCGCATTATTCAATTGAACATTACTGCGCAGTCGACTAAGTATATTTCTTGCCTTCGTATTTCCAAGATAGGTCAAACTAATAGCGGGAACTTGACTGAAAGCTTTCATAGATTCGATGTATCCTGACGGTAGAAGCCTTCTTTGCCCTTGTGATGTCATTGCATACAATATATCGCGCATATTGGTGTTTAACATCGGTACATCATTTATTACAATTTCTTCAGTTTGAGGATCCCAACGAAATCTATTTGCACTTTGTTTTAATAAAGTATTCAAAATCAGACGTACCTTTTCCTTTTGGCGCGACGGAGCTCCTGCTATAATATCCTCCGCAGAAGAAGTAAGATCATTAGCTTGAACAGTATTTTGGGCACTTGGTGGCACAGGCGATGCAGGAGTATGTTCTGTTCTCAAATGTTGAAGTTTATTCATTTTGTCGATAAAAATTTTATAATTTGCTTCGTCGCTTTGCATTGGTTTTGTAATATCGGTCACATCATTTCGTTGGGTCTTCAGTAATTCCTCCATTTGTTTGTCCAGTTGAAGGGCATGATCATAGGCAGGGCTAGTTTCAAATTTCTGCCGACGCAGAAAATTCTGTATCACTTCCTCTGGAATTGCTAATAGTTTTCTGCTCATTCCGCTGAGACAAGAACTTGAGTGCTGGGGCAACAACCAGAGTAAGGGCCAACAGACCGTTTTTGCTACTCCAAAAACGTCTCTTGGAGGACTCTGAAGAGCTTTTTGACAAGGCGTTTTTAATCTTTCGCTTGAATGGTTCTACAGATTTCAAAGCTTTTGGTCGTATTGAAACAGTTCCTACTAAAACGTTGTAGAAAATTTCCGTTAACGCTTTGAACAACGATTTAGGCGCATATCGTATTAGACATTTCCTTAGGCTGAATGTATTCTTCGAGCTAGCCAGAATGTGCAACAAATGGAGATTAGTTCGGATATGTTTGCTCATTTCCACTTATGCTCCGCAGAACTCCTAATTGTTTGGCCGCGGTGTAGGACCTTCTGACTGCACAAAAGTTTCGCCCTGGGTCAGATCGATGATGTATATAGCCGCAATGATTTCCTTCTAGAATTATAGGAAGCTTAAAATTGGGATACCAGTTAGGTAGAGCTCTTATCGTAATGCCTGAAAGCTGGGTAAGAAAGCTGGCCTTATCACTATCGATGGCGTATAGAATGCAAGTTTGAGAAAGATAGCCCAGAAGAATGCTTATATGATCCAATTTAAGTGTTCCAGAAGGGTCTGTAGTCCAACCTAGCCGATGGATGTTCTTAGTTTTCCATGTGAATGCTTGTTGCAAAGCTACAGGCAAAGTGGTGAGAATATCCTGGCACAAGTCTACAAACCAACAAGTAGCTTGTAACGTCGACACCAACGTTACTGCAAATTCTTTTGGAAAGTATTGACTGCCACAATTAAATCCTTCAAAATCAACAACTGCTTCGTTCATGACTGATCACGTCAGAAACCGTTAGTTTATATAACATCAGACAGCCCACGTTTACCGTGGGATGTAAAGTTCTAGGGCGCCATTTTCGCTAAAAATGTTAGACTGAACTCTAGCAGGCTTTGGACAGTTTTGCCGCAAATTGCATAAAAAGTATCCATAGGCTTTGTCCGAAACAGTTTTGTCATACACATCCGGTAGAAACTTACATTTTTCGTATAACTGTCTAGACAAATTTTGCAATACACCTCTGTCGCGAGGTTGATTGAAGCAAACAATGAAGTCGGCATTTCTTACTGCATTTCGGTAATGAGCTCCAGAATTAAACAAATTATGAGCAACCAAAAATACGCCAATGTTTCGATGATGAATATCTGTGGTAAAAACTGTACTAAGTACTGGGTTATTTGCTGTTTCGTGCAGTAGGTCATCAATAACTAAAATATTATTTTGACTTTTTAGAAACATGTCTGGCTTTTTTAAGTATTCAGGCTGGAAGCCTTCGTACATTTCTACAACAGTATAAGGAGCCACACATGAGAGAATTTTCTTTTGCAAATCGTCGTTTTTTCTGCCACACATCCACACCAAATGATCAATGTGTCTCGTAGTGTTACAAAGTTTTCTATAATTTTGCAAGCATTTCAGAATAAACGTAGTCTTCCCAGAACGGGACATGCCAACTAATACAGCCCCAAATGCAGAACCCCAAGACAAATCCTCCTCTTTTAATTCCATAAAGGACATGTTACAACTACAATCACCAACTGTTAATGCAACAACAATTTACTCAAATACATATGCACCTTTGTTCTCCTTCATGACGACAGCTTATAACGGATTCGCGTGGGAGTCTGCTTACAAATGTTTTCACAACTACGTCACGCTCGGATCTGACATTTATTGAAAGTAAATTTTGAATAATTGCGTTAAGTTCATATCCTCTGACTATGAAATATGCAAAATAAACAGAATAGTGTCCACAAGCATCTGAAAATGGCGACTGAAGTTGATAGGGTTGAGTTGTTGGACGTACATCAGATAATGTTCCCAAAAAATTGTCAAAATATTTGTTGTATGTATTAGGATTGTTTCCAAGACTGTCAAAAAATATAACGTTGCCATGCTCGTTTGCATACATACAAACCCAATGCCGCCCAGGATGCCAGTGGGGCTCCGTGTTAGCAAAACAAATCATAGGACCACTCACATCAACAGGTAATCTGTCGCAGGCAAATACGCCTAGAAACAATTTACTAATTAATTTGTCAGAACATGCTATGCGACAAAGCTGAAAGGTATCCATGTATTAGTTAAGTAATGTAGTCAATAACAACTTGTCGATCTGCTGTAATTTTCACTTCACTTTGATATACTAAGAAAATCACTAAGACCAAAGGCTGATCAATGCCACCGACCTCGAATGTTGTCTTCAGATTTAGAGTACCATATTTTAGACTTGTGGTTTCGAACTGTCCGTTAAGCTCATTTGGGGACAAAGTAAATCCATACAAAAAGTTTCCTTCGCCATAATCCTCTAGGGCTAAGCCTGTTGAGCTGTCACCAAAAATTTTTCCCAATGCTTCACACAAGCCGAAATACTCTCTGGTAACATCAGTGTTGGTACTTGATATCGTAGGCTGATATGGAATAGTTGGTACTGTCTTCCCGTTTATGAAAGCTTGTATGCTGTCTAATCCTTTTTGTTTAAAATCAAAAGGATTTTTCATGTAGCTCCCGACAAACCCATCGGCCTCGACAATGCCTGCTATGATTACGGATGGCAGCTGCCCCGTGCTCAAATTCTCGATATTATGAACTGTTATTCCGGCAGGCACAGTGTATGATTTAGTTACTAGACGGGAAATTTGATATCTGGCTACGTTAGCCCTTAGTGTGTGCTCCAGTGCTAGTGACAACGATGGCGCAACTCTGACAAACTTTACAATCAATGAAATATCCACAATCTTTAAGGCAGCTCCTTTAGCGGCTGTATTAGCCATCACACGAAAAGCGTCTGAGGCCGGAACCATGGCAATCTCCAAGTTTACCCCAGGTAACAGAAGTCTAGGCTGAAGGCAAAAGTCAATTTGTAATGGCGTTAAAAAGTTCATTACCATAGATTCTTTAGCAAGCTTTTGTCTAACTTTGAATCCTTTGTTGACATCTGGATCCACCGAAGAGAAATCACCAGTATCTCTGTAGTACCCGTATAGCTGCAACCACGTTTTCTTAGCCTCTGTTCCGTAAGAAAGATGTATGCTTACGTATGACCGATACGCATAGAGATTGGAACTCGATGAGACGAGCGTGTCATTTAACTTTAGAGACATTTGCTTAAAAGCCGTATGAGGCAACAGGTTGATTGGCGCCACTGCTGCCTTGTCGGGCAAAGCGGTACCATCTGCTTGCACAATTTTGGTTGATAGGCTTAACAGAATTTGAGGATGCATATACAATCCTTCTGAACCGTTGATATGAAAGATTATGTCCGATGTAGAGGTATATGTGTTGGTCGGTCTAACTTCAACGTCAATTTCATCTGTTATGCTAAGATCAGCGGGTCGCGATGAAAACAGATCTAACTGAGGAGAAACGATTATTGGTGTTTTGCCAGCCATTTACGCTATAGTAGGGAACCTGGAAAAATCTTTTGTTTCTTCTTGTCTCGTTTGACACTTTTTCTCGTTTTAATACCTTTTTTTAGTTTACGCTTCCGACGCCTACCACCTCCCACCTGTGACTTGCGAGCGGTTCTTCTATTTTGCCTCCTACGCTTTCTAATAAGTTTCGCTTTCCCTTTTTTGTTTAATTTACTGATCTTTTTTGTTTTCTTTCTTCTTTTCCGCGGAGGATTAAATCGACTATTCTTTCTTCTCTTTCCTCGACCAGATTGCTTGGTTGCCAAATCACCCGCAATTCTTGACACTGTGTTTAGAACAGCCTTTTTTCCAGCTGAATTGAAGGTTTCTCCTTGTGAAACTCCTGCTGAAAAGTCTCTTATTCCGCTTACAGCAAAGGGCACTAAATATCTTGCTATAGGTAAAATCCATTTCAACGCACTCCCAATAAGTCCAAATCCACTTCCTCTTTGATAGTACGTACCACTAAACTTTGGAACAACCACCAAATATCGAGCACCGTCGCCTCCGTTTCCAGATTGAGCTTTGTAATAATTAATATAGGCTGACACGAGACCAGGCTCCTCCTCTTCCATCATATCAAATATTGTTTAACGAAATGCAAGGTAGCATGAAGAATTCCAGAATGAGCCGGAAATGGCCACACTTTGCCGTCATGCGTGTACAATGTAAAATGAAGAGACTGTAATGTGCCACTTGAGACATTCATATATAACGGTTTTGAAAATTCGTAATGGACATTTCTACCCAGTGATGACACATCTACAGGTATAATACGTAAAAGTTTAGCAATGCTATCCGACACTATGGAGGGTTCTACAGCAGAGCAATATATAAATATAGAATTATATCCACATAACAAGTCTGGATATAGTTTTGCAGTAAAAGATCCCTTATAGGTTTTATCTGGATCTAGACCCAATAAAAGTGAGATGCCAGTGCCTATCTTTATTGTTGTCGTTTCTAGATTTGAGCATTCTACCTTTCCTGTGAATTGATTTATAAAAAATGAGGTAGATTGGCTTTCTTTCTGGACCAGCTGATTTATTATAGAGAGGACTTCATCCACGGAAGCATAGAATCCAGGTGGAATAGCAATGGTTTTCAGTTTATCGTCATCTTGCAATTCAAGAACAATCTTATTTCGATCATCCACTTCCACAACATTGTTTAACAAAAGTCTGAAGCTAATGTCCATCAAGCCTACTTTAAAAGCATTGCTATTGTCCAAATTAACAGGTTGTCCTAAAGGTATTTCAAAATTAGCTGTCGTATTATTACATAGCATCGACTTGACATTTGACGAACAAAATACATAAAAGTTGTTGGGAGGATGAACATTGCAGAAAGTCATTATCAAATCTTTGGGCTAGGAAACCGCTCATGAAACTGTTTGGGTGTAAAATACTCTATAAATTTATTTGACCATCCTTTATACTTGACTTTGATTACTGTATGTCTGCCTTTTTTCACTTTCGCATACCACTGTATTTGTCTAGTCCTCTTCCAGTCTGACTCAGCAGGAATAAGTTCTCCTTCATGGAAGGATCCAACTATGTCTTCAGGAGGTATGCTCGTATCCTCTAAGGTATACATAGGAGGACTATAACCTAACACCTTAGTTATCCTGAACACCTCGCGAGAATAGTTTTCTTCGGCTTCCTTAGATAAAGCTCCTTTCGAAGCTTTCCTGATACGCACAAATTGTCCTCGTTGGTATTTAGGAAGACTTTTTCTTTTCCGTGACTTCGCCTTGCCTACGGTATCTTCTACATATCGCATTCGATGGAGGACTGCACCTCTGTTGCTTTTAGATACGTTAGCAGGCTGCATCCCTATAATTCTATGATATGACCCATTATATGACGAAACTAGATCATTAAGGTATTTAGAGTAGTTTGTTATTTGTTTGTCTCCAATTAATTTGTATAAACGACTGCGAAACGTTCTGATAAAGCGTTCAGCAAAAACAGCCTTTTCATCACCTTGGGCAATGTAATGTTTTATTTGTAGCTTCCGCAGCATATTTTGAAACACATTCGACATGAAATTTCGACCCTGATCAGTTCTAAGCGCAAGAGGTTTAGATTTCATCAATTTTAAAGTTTCTTCGAAGGCTTTTTTCGTAGCTTCTCCAGACTCCCTCTTCAAAGGCATCACGGCAGCCTTGCGGCTAAAACAATCAATTACAACTAACAGTTTATGTGGTTGTGCCCTGTTTACAACCATAACATCAGCTTCCCATTGAAGATTAGAATCTGATACAATTATGCGAGGTCTGACGAATGTTTTCTCGGCGTTTCTGTGAATATTATGAACAAATTGCTGGTCAAGCCACGATTTAACATCCCTAAGGGTCACATTGAAAATTCCTTTAGCTCGAAGTGCTCTATAAAGAGAAATTTGGGATGAATATGCTGCTGGTTGTCCTGGAGTATAATACAGTTTGTTTAGCTCTTTTGTAGCTTGCTTCGATAAACCCATCTTAGGTTACCTTTATACGAAGACTGGCTAACCACATATAACCAATGTCATAGGGCACAGTCCATTCCCTGGCAGAATGAAACATTTTTGTCCATTGTACTATTCGGATATCAATACTAACTGTAGGAAACGATGGAGAATTCAACTCAGCAATAACGGCATCTCTGATACACTTATAAAAATTTCTATAAACACGGGTAGATTTGTGTGGCTTATAAAGAGTATCTTTGCACACTGAAATCAACTCCCAAGTTAAAAACACCATAGCCTTACTAAGCACGTATTTATTCAAATAACACGCAAAAACATATTTCAACTATGCAACGTCATTTGTCTGTCGCTCTTGCTTCGTCTTCTGATTCATCGCTATTTCTTGACTTCTTAGCCGTGGGCGACTTGTTCTTACACTGCTGAGAACAATTGGCGAAATCCTAAAAATAAACGTTAACGTTATAACATCTTAGAATAGTGATACAATATGCCTACCTATCTGTCAAAACAAATATGTTCAAATATACTTAAGTTACCTTTTCAAGACACTTTTGCCAAATTTTAGCAAGAATGAATGGAACTGTCCATTCCCTGGCCGATCCAAACAGATTGTGCCATTCCTTAATGCGAATATCTGGCTTTCCCGTAAATGAAGATGGACGATCGTATGGTGCATTGACCGCATCGTCCAAGCACTTCTGGAGGTCGGCATAGGTTCTTGAACACTTGTTTGGCTTAAAAACAATAGAATTATCTGCTACGGCTGCTACCATTTCCCACGTATAGAACACCATGTTAAAAGAAACTATTTACTTACTCTGATAGTTATCAAATGAATTCTCAGATATACATTGGCTCCCAGAATCACCGCCCAGGCACGGACTGGCACAGTTGTAATTTTTTGGAGATCACTGTAGATACAGTTAAATTCGTCATCTTCTGCTACAAAAAACACGTAGCCGTCGTCGTCATTTAAATTAGTCTTTAAAAATTTGCAAAGACTTGACCTTGAGATAGGCCTGTTTGTGTTGCTCCTCAAAGAGAAACGTTTTAGCGAACCGCAGCATAATGATCGGCTGTATTCTAATTTAACAAAAACGTCTGCCATAATAACAACACTGCAAACTTTGACTAGGATATTGGTTGTTCTGCTTTTAAGCCTCTAGAACGCCAACGTTACATAAACTGGTTTTATTGTGAAATTGAACTTAAGGTATGCCATTAGGATTCTGAAATGTTCTTGGAATATGCATCTCTTCATGGAAGTAAAAATCTTTAATCTCATTGAAATACTGTTGTTAATTCCATTTCCTCAACTGTTATATAAGTTTCGACTATCCTTATACAGATACTGTAAACATGCTGCATAAAATCGAACAGATTTAATAATATGAAAGCACAAGGTGATTCAACATGACAATAATTTTTACATCAGTGTTTGTAAACTATATTATGTATCCAAACTAGCACTTGAACTATCTGTGTATCCAAATAAGCCTTTGAAGAACAGGTTTTCAATGTTTAACAAATTGAACACAAAAGTGGTCGATTCAACACGAACAATTAGAATCGCTAAAAGTGTACACCAAAGTTGTTTTTACTACACTACTGTCATTGAACCTGAAACTGAAAAGATTTAGGTTAGCCGACTGAAACTGAAACTAAAACTAGAAAATCTGAAACCGTTCAGCGTAAAATTTGAAGTTTTTCTTGCTCGCTGGAACTAAAACAGAAACTGAAAATAGTAGAGCTCGACGCCTGAAAACGAAAAGGGAAAAAAAAATAAAATAAAACAAAAAAAAAAAAAACAAAACAAAAAAAAATTTTTTTTTTTTGCCGCCTGGAAAAAAAATAAATTTTGTCGACCGCACTAAATCTAAAAATTTTTGCGGTTCTTGGGGGGAAAAAAATTATATCTCTTTTTGTGTACGTTTATAGTGAAAATTGTAATCTCACACACTAATTAGTTTGAAAAAACATTTTTTTGCGGTGGGTTGTTTGGTATTATTTTTTTCTCGAACACATGCATTTGAAACATTGCATGCAATGCTGTGCAGTTGTACTGAAGTATCACAAAATGAATTTATACTTTCAAGTAGATTTATGTATACCTAGATACATTACATTCTCGCATATACACATCTCGCTTTCTGTACATATAAAAGCGGGCCACCCTTTGAAATCGCACGAGAAATTTCTAGAAATTTTTCACGAAAAGAAAGATCTCATCAGTCCGGTTCAGAAAATATAGACTATCTATCTATCTAGGTAGCTATCTTGAAGCGATTTTTAGATATAAGGAAAACAATATCGCGTTCTACATTTTTTGGCCAGAATTTATCACTGAAGACTTTAGGTTATTTAAGATCAATTACAAAAGAATTGCACAAAAGGATACCACCACCACCACCTTAAAATACATCAGTTTTGGTGGTCAGGTTTAAATAGGCAGCATTTTTATGTGCAGGTAGGTACCTGTGGCTGTGGACCAGATTACAGCTGTGCAGATACCTGCGGACCGAATTATGTGTGTGCGGGCCGCGGTCACAAAGTGCGGGATCCGGCTGGAAAAATCGGAACGCATACAGCTCTGAGCTTACATTGAACTAACGAAAAGCTGAATCGAAAAACAAAGTTCAGATTCGTGTTCTACGACCGTGAAAACACCTATGTACAAGTTTTCAGCAGAATCGGTGACAAAAAAGTTTTTCGGCTTCCCTTGGTCCCCCCTTAGAAATCAAAAAAATCGAATCTCGCGAAAGCGAAACATTTTGCAATATTTGAACTTAGCGTGGTCGAAAACGTACTCATACCAAATTTTAGCGAATTTCGTCAAGTATTAAGGATTTTGTGGGGTGGTGGGGGGGGTGTAATCTGAAAGACATTGAAAATCTGTAGTAATGTATCTAATGTAACGCTTAAACGCATAAAATCAGTAAATTTGAGCTTGGCCAACAGTCGGCCATTGGCCAGCCCCAGGCAACAGCCAGCCAGTTTGCGGTTGACCGCGGCCAACCAACAACACTACAGTTAGGAGAATTGACTTCAAAGTAGTCCAAAATGCATCAGATATGTACCTCTAACTCGACTCAGCCAATCAGTGATGCAATTTCATCCCTGGTGACGCGGTTGAGCTCTGACACGATGGTCTGGTTTTCGAAAAATGGCTACAAGTTTTTCCCTAAAAACGTTAATTTCCAGACGTTTTGCTTGTTTTATGAAGTCCGAAAGGCATTAAATTTGTCAAGTATTATTATCGTTGTATGTGCTTTACGGTTCTCTTTTTCCAAGTTTTTAGCATTTCCCAGATTTAAACCATTTTCAAAAACAGTGGTAATTCATGATCGGTTCTCAGCTCTTGACTCTGTTACTCGATCTGACCTGTTGACGTTGACTGACGAAAGCAGAGAGGCCAAGCAATGAGTTTAATTAAAACGAGTCCACTTTGCCGCAAGGCTGCCGAATTTTTCCGATAGTCAAAAGCACGAGAGACTAGTTCTAGCTTAATCATGTTCACCCTAAAAAATTCGCCGACCACTCCGTTGCTCAGAACACCAAATGGTCAATGTTATGCTTCTCCTAGATAGTTATTCCTTACCTAATGCCGTAACAAGAACTCAAGCCTGAAGCTGAAGGTGAAGTCAGGGCAGACACACAATCGACTAAACTAACCGGAACACTGTTGAATGAAAGTATGCTTTATTGTCAAAAAACAAGCTAGAAGCACATTTACTGGCTATATCTTTATTAACAGATGAATCTATAACATAAAACAACAACTTAAAGCTAAGCAGCAAAACAATGAGACATGTTACAAAATGAACAAATGTATAACAGCAACATAACAAAAATCTTATGCACCGCAGAATTGGAAGTGGGTCGCAGGCAACCCGCGGGTCGACTTTCAGGTCCGTGGGTACCTGCGGGTCAGAACGGGTCAACAGCCACTTTTGTGCACACCTATTTTACGTTCAATCTTGGGGCTAATTTCACCAGAAATGTTACAATTTGCATTAAATTTTCAGTTAACCTCCGACTTTTCACTATATATGTATTTATTTATACATTATGACATTGCATAAATGATAAAATTAGTTCGATTTTGGCTTGAATCTTTAGTCAAAACATTTCAGTAGCATTTTCTGACATAGACATACTTTTATTATCACGGCTTTTGTGCTTCTGTATGGATTGACAAACCATTTGTGCGACGTCAATTTTGCTCGAAAACGCTATAGGGTACTTAAATATGCATAAATGTCCAAATTAAAGAAGTGGGTCAAGTGGGTCGACAAGACCTCAGCGGGTTGCGGGTCGTATTTCGCTCGCGGATTGCGGGTACCGGCGGGTCACAAAATGGCGACCCACTTCCAACTCTGTTGCACCGACCCAGTTCTTGAAGCTCGAAGAAGAAATCGTACTTGTCGGCACTACTAGACATACTCAGCCCCTGGTAACAGCGCTACATGCTTTCTTTCACATTATATTTTAACTTATGATTGCATGCGCCAGTGTTTTTTTTTGCTCAAAAAAGTGCGCAATGACACACTTTTTTCTGAAATTAGCAAAAAATTTTGGGCTTGTGCGCAGTGCGCACGGCTTGTGCGCACGCGTGCGCACTTTCTCTAGCGGAACAAAGAGAAAATTACTGAAAATTAGTTGTTCTAAGTGCTAAGAAAAATTGCTTCTGGCTCTCAATTTCACAAAAATCTCTTGTTTTTCCTGGGGGCTCCGCCCCCAGACCCCCGTACTTACGTTTACACAACTTCTATAACGCTAAGTTGTGACCTAACATTCACTAAACCGCTAACATTAATATACAAACACCCGTGGCCTAATGTATGAGCTACGTTATCTAGCTTGTGTTTATTAAGGTGCAACTCGCATTGCTCATGTTATGAAATAATTTTAATGCTTGTTTGTTTGTTTTAATGTTTTAATATTTGGAGAATTTTAAACACGTTAATATAATATAATACAGAACAAACTTTCACAGGAGGTTTTGTCAGCTAGGATTTATGTGTTCTATCAGTGCTTTCTTACCCACCGACGCTTCAAAAAAGCATTTAAAAACAGATATGCCCAGGGCTCAGCCCTGAAAATTCAAAGTCATGGAAAAGTCAAAGATCGGAACCTTGAATCATTTTCTAAAACTACGTAATTTTCGATGAAACTTAAAACCAGCATTTATTTTTGTTTTTATTAAAAGCAGTGAGGAATCTTGAAATGAAAATAACTTAAAAATTGCCAATAGTTTTCATCATTTCGCTAAATACATATTGTTTGCTATGTATTTTTGAAATCTATATATTGCGTCTGGGGGCTCAGCCTTCAGACCCACCGTTCCGAAGTAGGTTGGGTTTCCTAATCCACATTAAGTTCTGGCATCTTATATATAACCTGCTGCAGCTCTGAAAGTTGTAGTAAAGTCAGGTAATTACTAATAAATACAAAACAGCAATTTTATGCGAAGTTATAGCTTTTTTCCTGCTATGCGCACTTTTTAGCAATTTGCGCAAAACATTTTGAGGCAGTGCGCAGAAGAGCGCAAAAGTGTCCGAGCAAAAAAACACTGGCATGCGCTCCAGAGCTAAAACATCGCCACTGCATAGTCTAGTCCTCTACTCTAAGGGCCTTTTCAAGAAAGGGTGGAGTAGAGTTAAAATTAACTCGATCCTTTTCAAGAAAGAGTTAAAAGAGTTAATATTAACCCTGAGAGTTAAAGAGAGTTAAAAATTCTAACTAAGCGTGGATTCATGAAAAGAGTTAAAATTAACTCGCTTTAACTCTGCCCTTTTCAAGAATCGCGTGCAGAGTTAAAAACCTGTGGAGTTAAATTTAACTCTACCATTTTCACGAAAGGGTTAAATTTAACTCTGTTTAACTCTTTCTGAGCATTTTCTATTGAAATTTAACCCCAGGCAAGACACGCAGGTTAAGCAGATTTAAACTTAACTCTCTTCATGAAACCATGGGGTTAATTTTAACTCTGCCATTTTTTAGCTCCTTTTAACTCTACAGCTTTTAACCCTGCAGTTAGGGAGTTAAAAACGCAGAGTTAAAATTAACTCTGTGCTTTCATGAAAAGAGTTAATTTTAACTCTACTCTACTCCACTCTACTCTAATCTATGCTATCCTTTCTTGAAAAGGCCCTAAGACTACAAAATTAAATTCATTCAAAATTTAAACTAAAACCATGCATTGAATTCATAAAAATCGTACAAGAAAAATTGCAAAGGTTAACCATACTGTGTGGAGAGAACATAACATACGCAAAATTTTATAGCAAAAAGTTTAGCATAAAAATACGCCTACACTACTAGCGTGGCCAGAAGAAAACACATTTCGGGGGACAGACTAAAAATTTTCTGAAACTTCCGCTGCAGCAACAGTAGGTACTTTGCGGAGGAGAATTTCCAAGTGCAAACTGGTGTTTCTCGGAAATTAGAGCCAGAGGTGAAATTTTTTTGGGATTATTTACTCACAATTCTGTTTAATTACAAATACGTACATAATTTTTTCACCGTCATTTGAGAGGAGGTGGCAGGCACTCGCACCGACATATGCATTAAGTTGTGTAATGCACAAGACTCATTTATCAATTGAGCTAAGAAATTATACGTCCAGACACACTTCTGGCAGCAAAAAACACTGTACCAGATATATGGCATATGCTGATTTGTCGGTGGGGGAGGGGATGGACCGACAACCAAAAATTTTTTCGGATTCTTGCCCAACAGTTCGCGAAAACCGAAAAAGGTAAGTTGAGAGGGAGGACCCCCTCCATGAGGGTTGAGTCCAATTTTACAAAACTGTGACGACCTTGTGACCAGCTAATTTTATTTGTGTCCAGCTAAGAAAAGTTCTGTCCAGAAACTAAAATTTCGCGCAGCGCCAATATAAGTTGTATTAACACGTTATTTTAGTGTAGGAATAAAATTTGTTGATATGCGAATAAATTATATATATATATATATATATATATATATATATATATATATATATATATATATATATATATATATATATATATATATATATATATATATATATATATATATATATATATATATATATATATATATATATATATATTAGGGATCGACCGGAATTCCGGTTCCGGTTCCGGTTCCGGTTTTTGAAAACGTACCGGAACCGGAACCAATTTTAGCCTATTATCAAAAGCAAAATTTTATTAAAATTTTCAAAAATTTCATCAAACTAACTAACTAAGAAATATTAAGTAGTCGTAAAGATACCTAATGCTGAATTGAAATTATTGAAGCCTTACCGTCGACCAATGCTATTTCAAAATTATTGAGTGCGCTGTTGTATAATCAAATGTCAGTTTTAGCTTAAATTTAATCTTTTTAATTTTAATAATTTTAATAATTTTAAATCGAGACTGGACTTTAAATATGGACTACGTAAGTTTATTGCTCTTGGTTTAGTAATTAATCCAGTGCGCAGATCAACAGAATTACTAAAAAATTATGGACGGAACAAATAGCAATGGTTTTTAAAGTTCTTTTGAAGAAACGTCATTTAAAATTTGAAAATCCTGATGAAGCTAGCCGAAAGGAAGAGATTTCATCTAATTCACGTTGGAGAAATTGTGCATTTCGACTTTCTTTGAAACTTGTGAAAAATACTTTTGGCTTATATATATGCTTAAAGGATGAAAATTCATATATTTGAAATAACTATATAAAATATAGTTTAAACGTTATTACAATGTTCTAGTAACTACAAAAAAGCGAAAAATTGTGCAAAAATTGTCCAAAACGTCAGAAAAAATTTTCGATTTTTTGTAGTGTTAAAGAGCTGGTTCCGGTTCCGGTTTTTTAAAGCCAGTTCCGGTTCCGGTTCCGGTTCCGGTTTTTTGGAGTTCCGGTCGATCACTAATATATATATATATATATATATATATATATATATATATATATATATATATATATAATATGGGTAAAAAGGCGTCTGCGCGGCCCCCTGGAGACCGTGTTGGCCTGGTGCCAGCTAATTAGAGGTCCGGGAGTGGTAAAAAGGTTACCATCGTAAACAACTCGAGTAGTACTACAAGTACCACCATACTTTTGGTTCGAATTCGAAACTTCGAATTTTTGCACTAGGCGATAGTTACCGTGCGTTTGTTTTTTTTTCTCGGTGAATAACGCTTATTGGAAATGCATTTTACGGCTAAGTGTTGGAACGATTTGGGCATTTTGGCACCATACTACTATTATATATATGTTGGTAGACAGGATCCCCCCATGCTACCTTTTTTGGTCATTTTGGCACCTGGCCAATTTTGGCTCTGTGCCAAGGTCCCAAAGTCGGACTTTCGCTATTTTTCGCAAATTTTGGTCACACTTTTCTAGAACTGGGTAGAAGCTGGAGAGGTCTAGTATCTTTTGTTGAAAATTACCAGTAGGGGTGCACAAAGTAACGAGGGGGATTTTTTAATTTTGCTCCCTAGCTTTCAGGAGATGGGCCCAAACTTTGCATTTTTTTGGCCTGTTTGGGCGAAAAGTTTCTAAGTCCCACTTTTACAAGAAATGGCCTAAAAGTCACTAAAAACTGGGCTTATTCTAGGGATTTTTTCTTGGGTGGGGCTTCTTGGGGGGGCCCGCCCCCCCAAAGGTACGAGGGGCATGGAATTTTTGGTGGGGGGGCGAAAATTTTTCGAAAAATATGCTAAAAATAGCGCTGTTTTTCTGGCATATACTATAAAAGTTGATTTTTATAGTAAAAATAAGCAGATTTAGTGTTTTGAATTTTTGAAAATTTGGCCTTCTGAGCGATTTTTTCAGGGCAAAATTTGGTACCAAAAGGGGCACCCACTTTTTTTTGGGGGGGGCGATTTTTGGGGGGGGGGGACGATTTTTGGGGGGGGAAGGGTGTTTATGGGGGGGGGGGGCCCCCACCCCCACCCCACTAGAATAAGCCCAGAAAAATGGCGTTTTTCGGCCTCGGGGTGGTCCCCATATATAGTAAATCGGGGTCGCTGCAAACGATGAGCATACTGCCGATACCGCCCTAAGTGACCACTGGTCAGCATGGCTCCTGTGGTTCCTCGCCCAGGGTCAAATTTGGGAAAACTCACTCTAAACAGCGTTTTTCGGCGTCTTGGTCGGGGGCATATATAGTAAATCGACTATGCTCGTTTCAATGGGCATATCGCCGAAACCAACGGAAGTGACCACTGGTCACTACAGCCTTCGGGGCCTATTGACCACTGGTCAAACGGCCTAAAACTTCGTTTTTCGGCGTTTTGGTCGGGGGCATATATAGTAAATCGACTACGCTCGTTTCAATGAGCATATCGCCGAAACCGACGGAAGTGACCACTGGTCACTACAGCCTACGGGGCCTATTGACCACTGGTCAAACGGCCTAAAACTGCGTTTTTTGGCGTTTTGGTAGGGGGCATATATAGTAAATCGACTATGCTCGTTTCAATGGGCATATCGCCGAAACCGACGGAAGTGACCACTGGTCACTACAGCCTATGGGGCCTATTGACCACTGGTCAAACGGCATAAAACTGCGTTTTTCGGCGTTTTGGTCGGGGGCATATATAGTAAATCGACTACGCTCGTTTCAATGGGCATATCGCCGAAGCCGACGGAAGTGACCACTGGCCACTACGGTCTAGGTGGCCTATTGACCACTGGTCAAACCCCCTGGAACAGCGTTTTTCGGCGTTTTGGTTGGGGGCATAGATAGTAAATCGACTATGCTCGTTTCAATGGCCATATTGTCGAAACCGACGGAAGTGACCACTGGTCACTACGGTCTAGGTGGCCTACTGACCACTGGTCAAACCCCCTGGAACAGCGTTTTTCGGCGTTTTGGTTGGAGGCATATATAGTAAGTCGACTACGCTCGTTTCAATGGGCATATCGCCGAAACCGACGGAAGTGACCACTGGTTACTACAGCCTACGAGGCCTATTGACCACTGGTCAAACGGCCTAAAACTGCGTTTTTCGGCGTTTTGGTAGGGGGCATATATAGTAAATCGACTATGCTCGTTTCAATGGGCATATCGCCGAAACAGGCGGAAGTGACCACTGGTCACTACAGCCTATGGGACCTATTGGCCACAGGTCAAACGGTATAAAACTGCGTTTTTCGGCGTTTTGGTCGGGGGCATATTTAGTAAATCGACTACGCTCGTTTCAATGGGCGTATCCCCGAAACCGACGGAAGTGACCACTGGTCACTACAGCCTACGGGGCCTATTGACCACTGGTCAAACGGCCTAAAACAGCGTTTTTGGATGAACCGGATTTAGAGTTACCGTTCGTTCTCTTCGAATGGCACTCAAAAATATGTCTTTAGTCAGCGCTTATATTTAAATGGCTGAAATTATTGTTAACTGGATCACTGCTGTCGTGGCTTACTGAGCCTGATTTGCAGGTTGTGTATAGTTTATATGCTTACACAAATGGTGTAATGCCATGATGCATTAGATGCTTGGAGGAAAATCTTTAAAAGGACAGAAGGACAAGAAACAAAAATGCTCCTCTGGAGCATGAAAAAAGTAATATGGGTGATGGTGAGGTTGCAAAATCAAGAGAGGACTAGTCTTTAAAATGCTTAATATGGGGCTAGGTTCTAAAATAGAAGAGGACTAGGTTGTGAGCGAATTCATATGGGCACAGCTTCGCCGAACAACCCATATTCGCGGGATTTCACGCTTCGTCTTAGCTTTTGTCGCATACAGAGCTATCAATTTCAGTCAGTAATAAGAAAGTTAAGAAGTTGAATACGTACTCATTGAATACAGTTGTTTGCATATACGTACTCTGTTAGACTGGCTAGGAATACATATGTGCGTAAATTATCATCATTTGGTCGGGTTTAACTGCGGCAAGCAACGAGGAGAGATCTAAGGACATGAGGCTAAAGCTATTGGTTCAAGCAGGGAGGAAATAGAAGGTCAGAGTCCTAAGATTATTCTTGAAATATAAATTTTCCGTATAAATGAATAAAGCGCACTGGTTAGTATACAACGTTTAACATAAAATGTTTAACTATAAACTAAACGTAGCGTGGATGGATATGCATACTGATATATATACATTTATAAACCGCGAATATGGGTTGTTCGGCGAAGCTGTGCCCATATGAATTCGCTCACAACCTAGTCCTCTTCTATTTTAGAACCTAGCCCCATATTAAGCATTTTAAAGACTAGTCCTCTCTTGATTTTGCAACCTCACCATCACCCATATTACTTTTTTCATGCTCCAGAGGAGCATTTTTGTTTCTTGTATATATATATATAGTTGTCTATTGTTCAGAGCACTAGCCTAGCCAGAAAAAACTTTGGAGCGGGGGCAGAAATTGGGTTGCCCCCCTTGGAAATATCTGCCATCAGGAAATATTTATAACGCAGATCGCAGCTGTAGACTACGCTGAGCCTAGAAATTGATGAAAAGTAAAGCAATTCAGAACTAAAATCCAAAATCAATTTTCGTAAATGTTATATACGTGATCTTGGTTAGTATAATGTAGTGAAGTATGGTACTTATTACCGTGTTTTGCTCGAAAACGCGTAGTATATACCTCTTTTTCTGGAAAATAGCAAAAGATTTTTGGCTACCGTGTAACGTTATAGACGTTAGCATTTGCTCATTCAAGAAGTGCCCCTCCCGAAATTTTTTTCCGGCTACGCCACTGTTTCTGTTATTTAAACCATGTATGTATGTACTGTTGATTATGCTACAAGAGGAAAAATGTATATATATATATATATATGTATATATATATATATATATATACATATATATATAACGGTTAACCATGTTAAGACAGGTGAACAAGACCTAAAGGAGAACTAATGTAAGGATAAGATCGGGGGGTCTGGAAGGCGGCAGCCCTGCAGAAAAGCTAGAGCTTTTTTAAACATTTGTGGTGCTCAGGAATTTTTTCTTGACACTTCTCTATAAAAAATTTGGATTAGCTGTGTCTAGCTTGTGTCCAGCTAAAAACATTTGTGTCTGGACACACTCCTGGACACAAAAAACCGTGTTTACAAACCCACACAAGCACAGGTATGGACACTACTATCAATTTGAGAGTCTCAGACAATGTTAATTGTTTGAATTCAATTTGTCAAATGTTCAATTACCCTGTTCAAAGCTTTTGACGAAATCTCTTATTATACTCCGCACATATTTTGAAGTTCAATTTTTATTTTCAACAATTTAGGGTAAAAAATCCCACCCCCACAACAACGTTTCCCAATCTATCCGAACAAAAAACGAAATAGCAGAGACACCAACAAAAAAGTATTGGAAATATGGCCGACAATAAAGCGTAGCTCAGCAAAGACACAGTTTGACATTGGACAAAGACTAAGCAATACTTAAATACAGTTGCATATGTGTATATACATATCAAATTATCTCACTGTCAGTCATGGATCATATACGTATATGGCACAGTCAGATTTACCCAAGATCAAATCACCAACCAACTGTTTCTGCAGCCCTTTTTCAGGAGCTCAGGAAGGGATGCCCCCTTACTCGGAAAAATTAGGTATTTTAGGTTTTAGCTAGCCAGTGATTCTCTAGTCAGGCGTTTCCCAGTTTCCGGCGTGCAGTCATGAACCGCAAACTCCACCAGATTATCAATCGAGCTAAGTTGAAAACATCTGGCACAGGCAGCGCACCGCAGTGTCTGATTGTACTTACAGACCACGCAATTGCAAGGTGACGATTTCCCGTGACCCGTAGAGCAGGAAATTAGGGGCAGGACGGTTAGAATGTGTCCCAGCTTGGCCAGTGGGATATTTAGCGCAGACATGACCGTGGTATTGGAGAAAACTTTCTGCGTAAAATCACAATACCATAGCATCTGCAGTTTACTGAGACGCAGTAGAACACGCTGAATCACGTCGGACCAATCATATTTCAGACCCAGCAGAATGCATTCCCAGAATCGCTTATCCGACTTCATCCAATGCGACTTCAGGAAGGATTTAATGCGATTGTTCAGCATGGCAACATCGTATTTGTCGGCAAAGCGAACCACTATCCAAATGGAATTATCTGAAAGAAGAAGTATATAATTACACAGAGCGACGTAACAGAAGAGCTGTGCGAAAATATAAGGTAGCTGAAAAGCGAAAGCAAAAGAGAATACAATAAAAAAAGTTCATGAACAGTGTTAGAAATTGAAATGCGCGGGCCTATAGCACCGGCCTCGGCTCTGGCATAAAACGCCAGGTCGCGGTTGCTCCTGACCAGGGCCAAAATTCAGCGAAATTTCACAATTTCTGATAGAAAATTGCAATTTTCAAAGTCAAAAAACCACCTACACACAACTGCTACAAATCGTTATACTGAGCTCCATAAAAGTACAACAATAATAATGAGTATATATTGTTCAAATCATCCAGTAGTTGCAAACCAGATAAGTTAATTCAGGTCACTTTCACGAACACTCCCCTCTAATCGGGATAGGACCCAATGAACCAAAAGCTCCCTCTCAAAGAAAATTGCCAAAAATACGAAGCTCGATTATATACTGCAGTTATACATCAAATTATTTGCGCTATATACATCGAAAGAATAGAAAATCAATAAATATATAATGATTAGCTTTCCATCGCAACAGCACTATCCCAACCTTTGATGCTTATTGCAAGAACAACTCAACAAACCAAACATACACAAACAAATCAGCAATAAAAGAAATTCTTCCAACAGAACTAAGTGAAAAACACGAAAAAAACAGCTCCAGTACCTACCAGTAATTTCAGTCACAGGAGTCGGAGTAATAATGGCCAAGATTGACTCCATTTCTGCCAGCGAAAAATCAGAAATCTTCACTCGACGACTTGTCTTCTCAATACAGTTATGGTCGCCAAAAAGCATGCTCTCAAAAACGGGACTGTGGGCCGCCAAAATGGCAGCACTGAAATGCAGTTCCACCTTATCAACTTCAATAATCATATCATCATAGCAGGCCTTCTCTCGAAAGGAGCGACACTGACTAGATTGAGACATTCCTTTGAGAGGATTTGGATATCCTTAAAAGAAAACAGCAATTAAAGAAAAAACTACCTGCATACCCTGGAGATGGAGCGGGGAAACATTAAATATGGGGTAAGGAACTGTAACACAAATGTGTCCGCCCAGTTCAGAAAAGCTTTAGTTCTGATAACAACTGATTTTTAGAGCCACCGCACCCCAGCCAGTACTCCTGTTAGGGATAGTGCCAGCTTAGAATAGAACGTATATACGAATTTTCTAGGAAAGGCTGACACCAAGAGTCCATGATTTTCTCCTATATATTAGAAGAGTAAGCCACTAGAGGGCTCCTCTTCTTGGCATTGCGTAACGGTGCTACGACTACACTACGCGATTGTTCCCCCGTTTGGGGGGGATGGTATATACCCCCTCTGTTTGGTGGGGGGGGGGGGTAGTCGAAAGTGGTCCCCGTTTGTTGGGGGGTAGGCATAAGTGATCCCCGTTGGGGGGGGGGGGGGGGGGTTTCTGAAGGAGGTCCCCCTTGGGGGGGTCGCTGAAAGAGGTTCCCGTTTGGGGGGGGGGTCGCTCAAGCAGGCTAAGTAACGGGGACCACTTTTTGTGCCCCCCCCCCCCAACAGGGACCTCTTTCAGCGACCTCTCCAAACGGGGACCATTTTCGAATAGAACAAAAACTTCCGTAATCCATTGCTAGACCTCCCCCAAACGGAGGGGGGTTTTCTGTAATCTGATTGGCTGTGCTGTTGACTACCCCCCCCAAACGGGGGAACATTCGCGTATTGTGGGCGAACCACCGTTACGCAATGCCAAGAAGAGAAGCCCTCTAGTGGCTTACTCTTCTTTTTAATAATAGTGCAATTATGCACTCTTGCTGACACTGAATACCTAATTGTCATAGCAATTACCCGAGGTGTTCTACAAGGCTATCAGAACGTCCATTACGTCCACCGTAATGGGGGTTCTGTGATAACTCCACCTGACGGGCGATCACCCATTGGCAGTCTCGGTAATTGCCAACGAGGGATTTGAAATAGGGTGCTAGACACACATTAACATAGGGTCGGGTCTTGGGGTGGGGGCTTGTCCCCAAAAAGTTTTGAGGGGGCTTGTACCTTGAACAAAAATTTTCAGGAGAGGCTTGTACCTCAAGAAAAAATTTGTAAAATTTTTCGAAAAATTAACGCTAATTTTATTAAAATTAGCAATTTTTTGTCAAAATTTGCAAAAAATCTTCAATTTTTGGAAAAAATTTCAAAATTTTGCCAAATTTTCCCGAAAAATTAAACATTTTAGTTAAAAAAAACCGGCGCGGCCGGAAATTTTTTGAAATTTTACTGTAAAAACTAATTTTTTTCCGGCTGTTTTTGGTTACCCTTTGCCCATTTTTTCTTTACCCCTTGTCCTCGACGGCGATAAGTCTTGTACCTCGTCCGGGTAGGGGGGGGGGCTTGAACCCCCCCAGACCCCCCCGCGTTAACCTATGGTGCTAGAGCTTATTTTTTGCAAGCTCTCGACTTGACGTGATCCTCCACTTACATCCGAAACCGCCGCTCTATCAGAGGCTCAACACACACTCTTTCCAACATATTAACAGTTCAGATATTTGAATTTGGAAGCAAATAACAAGGAAGTTAAAACTAGACCATGGACAGGCCTGAACCGACCGAAAGACTGGTTGATCGCTGCCAGTTCATTAACCAAACACAAGTTGTTTCCACCTTTAGAACACCACTTGCCAGCAAAACCAAAAAGTCGGCCAGTCCTCTTCTTTTCTTGTGTACTGCGGCGAAGAGAGCTATAGGTGGTGCCGATCCCACTAAACCAGTCTCACTAGCCGGAACCCTATCGGAAGTATTTCTCGCTATTAGCAGTTAATAAATGTCTTACAACCAGAGTCGAGAGGCCAGGAAGGGGTCTCCTCCAGCTCCCCATTGTGAGACAGTCGCCAGATTGTGGAACGTAGCGTTAGCCATACTACCTATGATTGATGGAAAGAGACAAAGCTGAATACCCTCATCTCCTCTTAGTGGAGTTGGAGTAGCATGGCAATAACAGGGATATTTAGAACTGCCACCGGTAGAACACGGAACAGCAACAAGCCAGATCAAGATTTTGAAAGTTGGAACTCAGCTAATGGTTTTGCAAAATGGAAAACGTACAAAAGTAGGAGCAAGAATTGACATTCAATATTGTGCATGTATAAATCTCTAGAGATGCTTCTGTGCTACGCCAAAGGGAGCCGGGCCTTCATGGTGGCCAACTTGAGCAGACGCATCCCAGGACATTTCCTGGCGCCACACATACAGGAGGGGGAGATGGTGTTCCTATAAATACCTCAGCCCATTCATGTCAGGGATCTGGAAAACTTGTTATAGCTCCAGCTAGCCTTTTGCTAAATTTTGTATGGCAGGCATCCATCCATCTACTGGATCCTGATTCAAGCAACTCAGGGCTCCTGATTAAAAAACAGAAAACATAAACCAAAAATGTAAACCGAAAAATTCGGGTGCCGCCAGCCAGGTGGGGATCGAACCCACCCCTTTGGCCATACTGGATCACTGCTCTGCCAACTGAGCCACCGGGATACAATCCAACAAAGTTTAACTTTGAATTCGAAACCAAACCTATCGTGACGGTGACGTTTCATCAAAGCTTTCGTGTTTGGCTTTTGACGTTTAGCAGACCCATTTCTTAACGGCACAACTCCACATAGATTTCTAAGACTCACTGACGTTGGTCAGGATTCCCTCAGAACGCAAGACACAGGGCAATCGCATCGGTCTAAACTATTAGCCATGAAACTGAAAATGTCGCAATTTATTATAAAAGAACCTTGAAACAACTACGTTTCCAGAAAAAGTATTTTATTCATTAAGATTACGTATATACTGCCCAATTGTTTCATGTGCAAATCAAAATATGGGATTATACAGTAAATTGCTGACAAATATAAGAAAGCCAAGTCTATAACAAAAGAGTAAGACACTACTCATCTGGACTCTAAACAAAAAATAAGGCTTAGTGGATAAATGGCACATTATGGCCAAAATCTCGGGGAGACATTCCACATACAGTTATGCACCATTTGTTTACATGCGGTTGAACAAAATGGAATCTGATTGGCTAATCGCCTATCCAGGGTTTACTTTTGTAGGGGGGGCGCTCCCCCCTTTTTAGGTGCCCCCCACTTGACTTCCCCCCACTCGGCCCCACCCCCCACTTTTTTGGACTTCCCCCCACTAACTATAAGGTACCCAGAAAATGTCAAATTTTAAGGATTTCTGGTCAAAATTTACAAAACCGTTCCGGCTTCGCCGGAATTTTTTGGTCAAAAATCGTCTATTTTGGTACTCAAACTCATTTGAGAACGTTTTAGTATAGTTACTGCAGTATATGTAGAAACAGGCTATTTATTACTGTATTTTTGGCATTTTTGGACTATTTTATTTCTCCCTACTCACCCTAGCCCCACTTTTTCGCCTAAAATAAGCCCAATATCTCATATCAAATCTGTGTAAAATTGGACCGTCCTATCTATGGGATCTATTGTTTTTTCACTATAAGTTTTTTCACTACTTTCTCCACTTTACAACGCCCAACAAGGTTCAGCTCAAAATTTCCATCAGAGATGGCAATATTTGCTCAAACTAAAGCCAATTAAACAGCCGAACATCAGCAGACAAAGGCCATCGTTATCGTAAGACACTACACTAAGTATATAACAAACATAGCATTCGTAACACAACAAGTACTAGACAAGAAAACATTTGAGCCAGACAAAAATGATACAAATGTAAACAAAAATACCCTACAAACAATAGTTATAAACAAACACGGCTTTTCATTAACTGTTATGACTCGTGGTTAATATAAAGGTTCCACAGTCAAGTCATAATCTATCCAACATCCCGCCATTTAATCGCAGGCAGAGAGAGTGGGATCAAATGGCGACGATCTTGTCACCCGAATTTTGCCCTTACATGCGCAGGAGGAAGAACCGGCTTCATTGATCGGTCTTTTCAGGCTTCCCTTCCGGCAATGGTGTACCGCAAATTCCACCAAACTGTCCATAGAGTGCAGCTGAAAGCTTTTGGAGCACGCAGCGCACCGCAGCGACTGATCGTGCTTGCAAGACAGACAAGTGCACAGGATCGATTTCACGTGATCCGAGGAACAAGAAATTAGAGGTAGCACAGTCAGGATGTGTCCCATCTTGGCCAGTGGGATATTTAGGGCAGACATAGCGGCGGGATTGGAGAAAACTTTCTGGGTCAAATCACAATAGGAGGACATCGACAGTTTGCTGAGACGCTGTAGGACCCGTCTAATCACATCCGTCCAATCATACTTCAGGGCCAACAGGATGCATTCCCAGAATCGTTTGTCCGATTTCACCCAATGAGCTCTTAGAAAGAATTTGATACGACTGTTCAGCATGGCAAAATCGTATTTGTCGGCAAATCTGACCACTGTCCAAATGCTGTGACCTGGAACAACAAGCATTTACAAAGTGAGGAGTAACAAAAAATATGCAACATAAGCGGAGGAAAACACCTTAGGTGCACCTCAATATAGCACCTTAGGTCAGGAGCGGATCCAGGGGGGGGCCGTGGGGAGCGGGGGAGGGGGCGGCTGCCCCCCCCCCGTCACGGTTCGAATGTGGGAAAAATTAAGGAATAAAATCGGAAAAAGAGCAAAAATCCCAAAACTTCTCGACTTTGTAACGGCATATTTATTGCATTTATGAAGAAAGCTTGAAATGCATCTGATTTTTCAGAGAATATCATATACTATTTTGCCTAAAAATGCGTTGTTTTAAAAAATTTTCTCAGTTCTTCAAAATGAAAATATTTAAAAATCAATTTTATTGCAAAAATAAAACCTTCTTCAACTTCTGGGGGGCTCCGCCCCCAGACCCCCCGGTATCGGATCGGAACAATGCCGCCACCCCGTCACCGAATTCTGGACCCGCCAGTGCCTTAGACCCGAAAACTTTGCCATGAGATGAGGATTGAGCCCACCATCTTCGGTTAACTGCTCTACCGATTGAGCTACTCAGACACAATCGAACCAATCGACACAATATATATGCCCCAAGACGTTGAGTTTTCTTAAGCAGGACCTAGGCTTTCCTTAGAGAGGGGGAGGGACGCCCCTCCCCAACTTTTTGACCTTCCTCCCCACTCACTGAAAGATGTCCACAAAAATATCAAATTTTGACCGGTACCTCCGCAGAAAATTGAAGCCGAACCATAACAACAAATTATAGGTCTATTGCCTACCACATATTTCAGTCACAGGAGTCGGAGTAATAATAGCCAAGATAGTCTCCATTTCTTCCAAAGAAAAATCACTGATCTTCACACGACGACTTGTCTTCTCAATACAGTTATGGTCACCAAAAAGCATGCTCTGAAACACTGGACTGTGAGCCGCCAAAATGGCCGCACTGAAATGGAGATCCACCGTTTCAACTTCGATGATCATATCATCATAGCAGGCCTTCTCTCGAAAGGACCGTCGCTGACTAGACATTGTCACCGATACAAATAGCTCGCTAAACCAAGAACACTGATAAAATATTATCTTAGACTCTACTATTAACGTTAACACTGGTTAACATGGAAATCTCGAAATGCAACCATCTCCCCAATACCGCCGTCAGGGTTTTTACATCGGCGACAGGGGTATGGAGTAAGGGGTAGGGTTGTTCCAGGGCCGTGTAGCGGCTCCGGGCCCAGGGCCGGGTCCGGGCCGGACCGACCCGTTCAGGCCCGGGGCCCGGTGAAAAACTCATGGGCCCGGTGAAATTTTTAGGCGCGGCCCGGTCACCGGGCCCACCGGGACCTCGTGCAAAATAGGTTTTTCGTAAGAAAAATTACTTTCAGAAGCCTCATTGGAGTATTATTTTATCACAAGAGTGACAATTTAAGGTTCCGCACATGCTTCTAAAATTCTCCCACGATTTTTCCCTAGTTAAGCTATCTATTTGCCGCACCCATTATCGAATGATAGCCTTCCGGGTGCACTCTAATGTTTGCTACAATGGTTCAATTTATCTTAGCAAGCGTTGAAATCATTTCATTAGCATAAGGGCTCCTTAAACGGAGACAAGCTATCGATTTTTAAATTAGTCGTGGACTATTAGTAAATAAATGAAAATTAGATACAGTATCCTCCTCTCAAAGATCGAAAATGCTCCATCCCTCCATCCAATGCTCCAAGATCCAATTAAAATCAACAATGTTAAATTTCAAGTCATTGGTATTTTGCAAATGTGGAAGGAAACAGCCTAGGTAATAATTATAAGCGCAGTTGTTATACCTAAAATCGCATATACTATACACTTAGAATTGTACAGACGATAAACAACGTTCTAGACCTTGTAGCGGGCCGCCGGGCTCGACGTGTAGCGGGCTCAGGGCCGGGCCAGGCCTGGCCCGGTGGTCCTCGTAGGCCCGGGTCCGAGCCCGGCCAGGAGAATTTCTTATCGGAACAACCCTAGTAAGGGGAAAGTAGTCAACTGAGAAACAAACATGGATGGCGGAAAAAATAAGTTTTCGCATAAAGTTATTTTTCTTGATTTACCATGACTTCCCCAACCTTTCTTGTGACAATACTTCACCAAGACCCGCCCCAAAGTCAATGTATTGTCACGGAATTTAAATACCTATTCAAAGTAATTCTAACCTTAACCTTGACCTAAATAATTCAGCTTCAATAAAAATACAAAACACCCTAGGGAAGGTAATCAAGATAAAGAAAGAAGCCACAGCACTACAGCCACTTTCAGATAAAAAGTCAGTGCTCAGGTAGGGATCGGAAGCACGAGGTTTCAGTTTAGCAGAACGACGATTTCTGACCAACACCCAGGCTCAATCGAACCCAGCAAATATTGGATTTATTTATATTGAATACAAGTACACATTTACAGTGGATTGTGGAGTCCAGCAAAATAGTTCATACTATGCTCGGTCGTTGGTACTCCATTATAGCCAACCTTAAAGTTTCATCAAGCGTGCATAATTGCACTATATATTAGAAGAAGAGTAAGCCACTAGAGGGCTTCTCTTCTTGGCATTGCGTAACGGTGCTGCGACCACAATACGCGAATGTTCCCCCGTTTGGTGGGGGGGTCGACAAGCATACCCCCTCCCCGTTTGGTGGGGGGGGGGGTATGCAAAAAGGGTCCCCGTTTGGTGGGGGGTATGCAAAATGGGTCCCCGTTTGGTGGGGGGGGTGGCAGAAGGGGGTCCCCCGGTGAGGGGGGGGGGTCGCCAAGTCAGGCTGAAATTGGCTGAATCTGATTGGCTGTTGGCGACCCCCCCAAACGGGGGACCTCTTTGGCCTACCCCCCACCAAACGGGGACCCCTTTTGCATACCCCCCAAACGGGGACCCCTTTTGCATACCCCCCCCCCAAACGGGGACCCTTTTTCAAATAGAACAAAAACTACCGTAATCCTCTGCTATACCCCCCACCAAACGGGGAGGGGGTCTCTGCAATCTGATTGGCTGTTGGCTACCCCCGCCACCAAACGGGGACCTCTGTTCTGCTACCCCCCCCCCCCCCCCAAAAGGGGGAACATTCGCGTATTGTGGTGGGGGCACCGTTACGCAATGCCAAGAAGAGGAGCCCTCTAGTGGCTTACTCTTCTTCTTATATATAGTGCAATTATGCACACTTGGTTTCATGGATAAACCCGAAAATTTAACTCAACCTTAATTTGATAACAATGACACCCAGCACTAAAAGACACAGAAAATTCGGAACGTCGACAAACTTTTTTAGTATTACAGTCAAATTTTCAATAAAGTTTTAGCTAATTTATGCAGTTTATAATTTAGTCGTAACCTAAAACAGGAACATCTGTATTTTTACAGTATATAAAAATAGGATCATCAGGAAACGGGAGCAATGAAACACATTCCCGTTTAGTAAAAACGAGGCGAACTACTCTATAAGTTTTCTGTTCCCCAGACGTTTCCATATGCAGTAGAAATTAGCGCAATTCCAGTGAGAGCAATATTGTACGAACAGAACATGAGATCGGTTCCCTTCTTAACAATGTTAATGAACCTTCTAGCAATACCTAAATCTGGCACCTAAAGCTAACGCAGAGTTGGCTCCGGGTCCAAATTTTCTGACCTGGCCCCGCTACGTCAGACCCGGATTAGTCCAGACCCAGATCGGGGTACCCGGATGTAAAGACAAAAAAGTGAACTTTTGCACATCAACGATAAATGAAACAATTTGTTTTAATTTCACTGTTAAACTACTACTTAGGTATAAAAGTATTTCCATACTGTACTTAAAGAGTGTAAATCCCAGATGCTATAACTTATCTGGAACTGCACTCATCATCAT
Organism: Trissonchulus latispiculum; assembly: GCA_030248195.1. Lineage (NCBI taxonomy): Eukaryota > Metazoa > Nematoda > Enoplea > Enoplida > Ironidae > Trissonchulus > Trissonchulus latispiculum. Next base: position 34,862 of record JASAND010014230.1, read on the forward strand.
AACTTCTTATAAAGGAACAAAGTTTATTGTCAAATATAAAGAAATGCAGTTTTGCAAAAACATTTCAAAATTATAACCGAAATTTGTGAACTGAAACAACAAAGACTTCCCAATCTTTAATATTGCCCATTCATGTACTAGATCGGCAGCAACTAATGTTCCCAAATCCTTAAAATAAATGTATATAAATTTTGATGGTTTTTGTTCTTGAACCCAAGCCCGGACCCGCGGGTCCAAAAGTTGGACCCGGACCGGGAGCCAACTAATGTGACAATGTCAGTGAGTGACAATTAATAATAATAGTGCTCTCATTATCAGGGCTGCCGCGCGACCTTTCTCAGAAAAAAGGAAATAAAAAAGGAATTTTGCACCCGAAAAAAAGGAAAAAAAGGAATTTGTCCGACAAAAAATAGGAAATAAAAGGAATTTTCAGAGATAAATTAATAACGTTAATGAGCAAAAAATTAAACTTTTTCCATTTTGAGCAGCCACCCAATTTTTGAAACATTAGATACATTTCTAAGCAAAGCGAATTTAAGCAAAACGCTATTTAAAATGCAAATACGGACGCGTTCAGTGGTGGCGCCCCCACGGCGATTTGGGCTCCCTTAGGAAACTTTTTCAGCTGTTTATATGCATAGTTTGAGTGTTTAAAGAAATTTTTTAAAAAATCGGCAAATTTTTGCTAAAATGTGAGAAATTTTTTGGGAAATGAAGGTAAAATTTGGCGAAAATTTTGATTTCCCAAAAAAGGACCACCTTCAAAAAATCCTAGCGCAGCTACTAGACGCGTTTCAAGCTTCGTCTTTTTGATCACAGTAAATAGGCTATTATGAAATAGAAAATACGCGCCGAAGGCGCGAAATTTTTTGGTTTTGTACCCCTTTTGTATTTTAATCTTAATTTTTCCGACACTCGAATCGCAAACAGGAAGGCGACCCTGTATCGGCACTTGACCTAAGTTTTTATATAATTAGTATCTAGCTTCGTAAAGATTTGAAGTTTTAAAGTTTAGATTGAGAACAAGTTTTGGAGAATCTATCCTTTACATATCAAACTTTGACGCAAAGAAACAAGCAAAGCAATGCGACCACATAAAATGCGTAGTTCATCCGAGATATTTGCAGTAGCTTATAACTGGGTTAAAACAGCGAGATTTGGGGAGCACCGCACTTCAGAAACTGAATCGGCTATGGAACCTTCAACGCTTTTTAATGAAGAAATAGGCTTTCTCCAGATTCCACTAATATCTAAAGTTTAACTTTGTACCCGGAAATAAGAAAACAATTTATAATACGCGAAAGGAGTGCTAATGCGCACTCTGAATCCTAGTGGAAACCTGTAAAACCTGTGAATAAAAGTTTGAGAAATTTTTCGATGTTATGGAAAAATCAGCAACTGAGACCCGGCCGATTGCACCAAATCGGACTAGCTATTCTGAGAATAAAATTATTCCGGAATAGCTATTCCTATTCTCATTTTATTCCGATATTCCGTTGCACCAAACAAGAATAGGATTAGTTGAGCTAATACTATTTTATTCTCAGAATAAAATAAGAATAGGTATACCTATTCTTATTTTCGTTTAACCAATCAAACGATAACAAACGTCATACTCAACCAATCAGACTGTAGGAGGTTTTGTCACGTTTTTCTGAATTTATTCCTATTCTTATTCTGATGTTAGCCAGTTTCTGATTATAATTTTAAGTTGAGCAAGCAAGGAACTGAAATTTAAAAATGTGCACAGTACTAAATAAGGCACTGGGTATGGCTTGCAGGTTTCATTTCGGCAAAAGCAAACTTTAGGCATGTAGGTAAACACAAATAGTCAAGAATTTTACCAGTTCAACTTGATTGGGCTTATAGGAAAATATGGGCATACGGCGAATTCGATTTGAATCAATAATTAATATTTTAAAATGCAAATACGAAGAATTTGCTTTGCCTAACATGAATAAGCAGACATGAATAAGTCTTACGGAAAGACAGTTCTTGATGTCGCAAATTATATACATATACATATATAGATTAAAAATTCAGGAAATCTTTTAAAATATGGGCTTAAACCTGCTCTTGAGGAAGAATAGGAATAAGAATGAATAAGGGACTTATTCGCATTTTATTCCTATTTTATTCCGGAATAAGTTTGGTGCAATGCTCTTAATCTAATCCTATTCTTATTCTTATTCTGATTTCATTTTTATTTGGTGCAATGGAATTCTTGCTATTCCGATTTTATTCCGGAATAAAATAGGAATAATCCTATTCTAATCTTATTCTTATTTGGTGCAATCGGCTGCTTAAATTTTTTGAAATTATGAATAATCTGTAACGGAAAACTTTAAAAAGATTTGAAATACGAACGCTTAGTTTTGCAGTTTATCAGTGTATATATACATATATATATATATATATATATATATATATATATATATATATATATATATATATATATATATATATATATATATATATATATATATATATATATATATATATATATATATATATATATATATATAGTAAGTTTCAAAGTTTAAAACAGCAAAACAGTATCAAAAATTCTGCAGAAGAAAATTAAAAATTCATACCGCAAAAAGCGAATATTTCTAAAACTTGAAGCAGACAAGTGGCGCAGGCTCAGAAATGTTTAAAAACTGAGATATAACAGCTCTGTAGGTGCGAAAAGTTTTTCAATTTGGATAGAACAGTGATGCCGCCAGGCGTGAAAATTTAAAAAACTGAGAGAAATAAAAATATCTACAGGCTCGCAAATTTTTAAAACTTGAAATACAGAGGCGACGCAGGAAGAAACATTTTTCTATTTTCATTGTATACTTTGAAAATGGATCGCTTTTTGTCTTCTCTCCAAAAATTCCCTGTGGGGTGAGAGGCCTCGGAACCCCCAAAAGCCCTCCCCTGGGTGCGCCAAAGCCTTCAACTGCCATCTTGACTTTTAGAATTTTTTGGAAAACGTGACTGTGACATCTACGCATTTTGCCATTCTGCAAATACCCCAAATAGCGCATTTTGCTCAAAAACTCTGCAGCAATCTGTGCACACATTACAAAATATATATACGTAAGTTTAATGTTTCTCCAGATTATATAAACGTTCTATAAAGCACAAATTAATTTGTAACTCTTGTCCTTAAGCAAACAAAAAATAAGTCCAACAATTTCTATAAATCTAAATTCGTACCTTCAGGTTGTGCTAAGTCATATTAAGTAAAAATGTATGTAGATCTAGCTATTCTATAATAAAACTATAAAATTAAGTTAAACAATATTCCGGCGAAGCCGGAAAATTTGTGGAAATTACCACCGTAAGAGTAAATTTTAGGCACATCTTTGTCGATTTTCAGAAACTTATTGGGAAAAAGGAAATAAAAGGAATTTTTGCAGAAAAAAGGAAAAAAAAGGACGACCTCGAAAAAAAAGGAAATAAAGGAAAACAGGAACCGCGGCAGCCCTGCATTATAGACCCCGCCTTAACTTTGCTAAATTTCTATAAAACAAATTTATTTACTCCAAGGTGATACTACAAATCCTTAAATGTATCTAAATTTTGGTAGTTCTTGTTATTGGACCCTAACCCGCACCAAGGACCCGCGGGTCCAAAAGTTGAACCCGGAACAGGAGGCAACTCTAAGCTAACGTTACCGGCGAAATCCTTACACAAACAAATGAAAGAACGAACCAAACTAAAATTAAGAACTAAATTCTTATTCCCAAAGGGAAACGCAGTTTATTAATGACACAATTGGAAAACTTTATTTGGAAGCATATTATCTAACAAAACAAGAGGACACGAAATCAACAAGAAAAGCCACACCCAGCAGTTTTAACAGTGAAAGATGCAAAACATGCTGAGGGCAATGGCAAAATAATGCTCTTGTACTAATGAATAGAACTCCACTGAGTAAGGTACTCTTTGTAGACATTTAATCAGGAAAAGTCCTAATCAATAGGGGAGAAGGATAGCAACTTAAAAAATCCAATAAAGTTAACTAGTCAAGACAGACTACAGAAATATTGACAGAAATTGCAGAGATTATTAACACTCCAAACAATAAATAAAAACAGACAAATACAGAAACAAATCACAAAAAATGAATTGTTAACATGACATCATTGCAATGGAAGATCTAAAAATAAAACATGGTTACATTTAATTTTTTAAACTTTAAAAAACTCAAAAGTCAAACACGTTTTTACTAAATTTTACAAACATGAGAAAAACGTCGTTTCGTGCATTCGATTTCAATTTCAATGACGAAATCAAGCAAAGTATTCGGAAAGTAACAACAAATGCATATCCCAAAATCTCACTAAGCGACTGAGCAAAAATATTCCAATTATTGTAAAGAAAACGAAAAGGGCAGCACAGACTATAGACAGGTAAATGCAAGAAAGCTGCAAAACAAACTCGATTGTTAACTTTTTTTAGCAGTAGTGGATTTTATTCTGTCAAAATTTCCTGAAAAAGATTTGTTTTGTATTAAGAGGAAAATGAGCCACTGAAACATTCAATGAAAAATTTGAAAATGACCTTTTACCAAATTCTTCCGGTTAGAAGCCACAACGATGCCTAAACAAAGCCGAAAATATATGCGTACACAACAACATCGAAAACAGATAACACGATTGCATGAAAATAAGAGGCATTTATAGGGATAGTCACGTCAATTTCATACATGATAACACAAAAAACAGGAACAAACGAGGAAAACACTTCGCAAAAAAACAAAAGTTCAGCACATATAAGAAGATGAAAAGACATTTCAAATGTAGTAGTAAAGGTAGTCAACCGCTAAGTCGCCATGAAAGTAAGTAACTGAATTAAGTAATCATTGGAAATGAAATCGAAAGATGCCGGAAAATCGAAGGATAGCAATGTAGATCTATTCATTCATATTCCCATTCGTCGTAGGCACAGGGTCGCACAAATTCTTGACCATGCTCGTGAATCCACTTATTCATGACTAAAACATACAACAAAACATACACTTATACACAGTGGCGTAGATAGGTCTTTTCTTCGGGGTGGGCGGATCTTTGGCAAGTCGGGGGGGGGGTGCGGGGGCCGAACCTCCCCCCCCCGAAATTCAGCAATTTTCACCGTGACCTACAGTCATAAATTTCAACACTTTTCAAAATAAAATTCATTTTTCCAGATTTTCACCAAAAGCGACTACACAATCTTTAATTCTTAATTATGTAGTAAACTTGAGAAATTTTCTGATTTTCACCAGAAACGGCTTAATTATTAAAGTTTACTTTTTTCAGGTTTTGACCAAAAATACCTACTGCTAGAGAAACTAACACTTTAATATCAAAGTTGATAATTTTCAACTTATTTTGAACTGAATTGCTTTTGAATCCCCAGAAGTTGAGAATTTTTTATATTTTAGACATGAAAGCAATTTTTTTCTAAGCACGTTCTTGCTGTTTTATTTCAGATCAGCAAATAATATGAGCTAGCAATGCACGCGTGGAATGGCTGTGGCGAACCCAAATGTCGCGAAGGAATAACACCGTGGGGGGTGTCTGGGGGCACCCAGAAGTTGCAGAATTTTTCAATTCTAGAGTCTCAGGAATTAATTTAGAGCACTTTCTTTGTTAAGCTATGAGCTATAGGTTTAGTCATTTTCGGAATAAATTACAGGTTAATTTTTTGCAATTGCCACATCTGCAAGACAAAAGACAGGAAATTTTATTTCAGGGAAATGAAATAATCAATATACATAATGCATAATACTTGTCATAGCTAGCAATTCGTAATACGTATGAGTAAGAATGCAGACAAGCGGGACTGTAGGGGCTCCGCCCTGTATAAGTTATTAGAAATATTACGTTTTAGCCCCATATTTCCGGTAACTTTCGCACGACATTTTCTTCAAGTTTGGCTTCGAGCTAGCGATTTTTTGAAAAATTAAAGGTCAAAACCTATTTTTCAGACTACTTTTCCCGGCAAAACTGGCGCAATATGCTAAGCTCGCGCTGCGCGCGAGCTCAAAAATTTTTGCTCTAGCAAAATTTCCAGGGGGGCAAAGGTGCTGCGGGGGGGGGGGGGGCCCGCCCCGGCGCCCCCCCCCTTATCTACGCCCATGCTTATACATACATAAGTAAATACATAATCAAAAGGACATCCAGTGCATTGCTGAGTACAGCACTAAAGTACAGGTTTTAGAGAAATAGAAATCAACGGACGGACGCACACCCAGGGTCAGACAAGATTTGAAATGACAGTAATAATTTGTAGGTATCCCCATGAGAAAATGGAGAAATGGAGAAATATTCAATGTCGCGTAGTATGCATTTGGCCACCTTATTTTCTATCTACCCGATTATACTGCATGGCTTTCAGTTTAGATACAAACAATGCCAGATCAGATCGGTGGGTGGGTTGTATAAATCAGAAAAGAGAATAGGGGATCCACCGGTACTCCTCCCTCAAAACCATCCCTAGGTACTACAATTGTTTTCATAGTTTCCCAAATTACAAACAAATCAAGCATGAACAACGAAAAAATGCCGTAGGTACTGATGCAGACGCAGAACCAACCTAGTAGCAGAAACATTATTGTCCTTTTCCTGTGACAGTATCGCTTTGTCAATTTGTACGCTATCACTCTAAAATTTAAGAAAAATTTCCAAAACCCGAGACGGTAGAGCCTGAGGATCAGGGACCGATTATTACCAAAAAACCCAACTCACCCCATTTTATGCCAGAAAGTACTGGACAGGCAGCATGACGTGTATTGGTGTCTCCTTCCCCGTTTTTGTACAGATTGAACCAGAAGGCAGCATCGTTCTGAAAGCAAGAAAAAGAATAAATGATAGTGTTCTGTGTTACACAACAAATTAATTACCATCCACCACGGGGCAATTAGATAGATCACTAACCATACCCTTCCCGAGAAAATTTGGCTCCCTCCAAAAATTAGGTTTGTAGTCTGTTTCAGAACACTGTTGTTACCCAATGTTATGCAACCAATAGACCCGGAATAGAGTTAGACTTTTTCAAACTTGAAGGTCCGGCCAACTAATGAAACTGGCAATCAGAGAGAATTAAATGTACTTAGAAATTCCTGTGAACAGAATATTATCAGGTATAAGCAGGTGTAAAAATCAAAGAACTGAATACTATTATTCAAAGTAACTAAAGAAAAAATAACTATATATATGAAGCTACCTTAGTAGGAAACAGCGTTAGTTTTAGACCAGGAAATACGGTAGCACCTCCCGCATCTGGTTGAGATATCTGAAAAAACAAAAACAAAAATATAAAAAACATTTCGCTAAACCAGTGACTCTGAATACTGGAAAAACTTTAGCCAGCAACTTCAGCCTAAGCTATAATAGAAATTCGTGCTCACATAAAAAATCCATTCAGTGAAAGAGTGACCACAGTAATTCCCGAAAACAAATTGACAAATAAAATCAACAAATATTGCAAAAAATCCTACATAAAATAGAATGGTGGCAATGCGATTTCCTGTACCAAGTCCTTTAAATGCATTCTTTTCTTCTTTCTGGAAAAAAGTAAACAAAAACAGAAAATATCGACAAAGTGGGAAGCTATCTCGAAATTATCTGGCAGTTATTATAAAGAGCAAAAAATGAAAAATATTTAAATGTGTTGAAACTCCAAAAAACCAAAAAACTCACTCTAGCGAAATCATAATGCGGATCGTAATGCCCACCAATGCCATAGTTTGCAATCTAGAAAATCAAAGCAGTAAACAAATCATTTCAAATCAAATCTGCAATCTACATAGTAATATCTCATCACAGCGGTTAAAATTTGGAATTAAGCTGGGCTATGAGCCAAAATGCTTCAACAAAGACGGGGTTTTTCGTTTCCAGATTTGCATCAGTGCTGCGCCAGGAAAAATTTTGAGTCAGAAATTGGGGTCACTGCGTCCAAAACTTAATGTATTTTAAACAATTTAATAAGTATTTTAAACAATATTTTTAATTTAAAAACAATATTAAACTTATGAATACACCGTATTAAACACATTTTCCACGCTGTTTCTCAAATTTTGCATCATTAAAACAGACTTTTATGTGCGCCGTCATAAGACTTAGACAATGATTCAACCCGGGGATCTGGGGCTGGAGCCCCCCAGAAGTTGATGAATTTTTGCCTTTAAGATTCTCCTTAAATGTTTAACTAATACCTAGCAGTGGACGTCTCGGTAGGCTAATTAAATAGTTCTAAATTCTCATTTTCTAAATTCTTAAAGCCAGAGAAAAAGACAATAGGACTATATTATTACGACGTGTGACCTGCAAGTCTTCAGCAGTGGCCATATTGAGATCACTGATTAGCCCCATTCGTTTGGTCAGCGTATCAAATACCGGATGTTCCTCGGCTTTCAACCAGGCGCTAAATAAGTAAAAAGTGTTTAAATGATGCTTTTACTGCTGCAACAGCAAAAGCAAAATACAACGCTTTAAAAATTTAACAGAAATTGAATGCTATTCCAGTGCAATAAAATTCAAATATAAAAAATAATGATAATAAAACCCGGACGGCTGCCCTTACAGTTTCTACCAAAATTTTCCCAAAAACTCCAAAGTTGGAGATTACAGCTATAACAACAAGCAATCCCTTCTGAGAAATCCAGAACAAGCTGTTTGAGTACATCAAAAAGTACCGTACTGATACATCCAACGAATCGACAGGGAGCACGGCAATTAGGACAAACAGGAGAAAGGAACGAAATCTACCAGAATTGTCCAATATCCCTGGCTTATCCCTTGGCAATTTTTTATGGGGGGCCCATCGATGGGGGGGCTCACCCAAAATGGGGGCATATTTTAAAAAATTTTCGAATTTTTCTGGGTTTTCTCTGTACAAACTGCAAAAACAGTGCTAAAATGACTAATTTTAGGTGTTTTTAAGCTAAAATAGCGAAAATTTAACCAAAAATCCGGGGCAAAGCCGGAAAATTTTTTGAAAATTTAGGGCAAAAATGGTAAAATTTGGCAATTTTTGGAGTTATGGGGGAGGTCGCCGAATGGGGGGCGGCCCCCCCACCACCCTCCCCCCCTAGGGATAACCCAGAATATCCTGTAAGCCCGCCGCCAATCCGATAAATTTTCTACATAACACCAAAAGAACATAATAGACAAGTAATAAAAATGCTCCTCCGGAGCATGAAAAAGTAATATGGGTAGTGGTGAGGTTGTAAAATCAAGAGAGGACTAGTCTTAAAAATGCTTAATATGGGGCTAGGTTCAAAAAAAGAAGAGGACTAGGTTGTGGGCGAATTAATATGGGCACAGCTTCGCCGAGCAACCCATATTCGCGGACTGAAAAAGTTATGTATATATATTACATATGTATATATACGTAACAGTGTTCAGATTTAGTTACGGTACGTAAATAATATACGACTATGATAAACTAGTTTTAGTGGAAGCAAACATTTCTTTCGGCAAACTCTTAATATTTATCTACTGAGCGTTTTAACCATTTATAAGAAAAGTATATATTTCAACACTAACTTCAGGATTAGGACTCTCTCCGACGATCTTCTATTTCTATTCAACCGTTAGCGTTACAATCATAGCCTTGGTTTTTTCTCGTTGCTTGTCGTAGTCCAGCACAACCAAATTATATACTATATAGTTTACGTATATATAACTGCTGGAATTGTAATTATTGACTGACATTAATTGCTTTGTATATATATGGCAATCGCCATGGCGAAGCGTGAAAGCCCGCGAATATGGGTTGCTCGGCGAAGCTGTGCCCATATTAATTCGCCCACAACCTAGTCCTCTTCTTTTTTTGAACCTAGCCCCATATTAAGCATTTTTAAGACTAGTCCTCTCTTGATTTTACAACCTCACCACTACCCATATTACTTTTTCATGCTCCGGAGGAGCATTTTTATTACTTGTCCTTCTGTCATTTTAAAGGTTCCCTTTCCAGCAGTGAGCTAACGCAGATAAGGAGCTTGAACAATGCAATAGGCAGGGCAAATGTGAGCAAATGGGCTTTCATTTGATACCAAACATGACCACTTTTGAAGATTTTAATCTTTGACCCACGCCGGCCACCCACCCACCGGTCGGTGGAGCCACTTTTTGTGGGTGGTATAATGACAAAAGTTGATCGCCTCGCCAAGGGCTTTCATTTGATACCAAACTTGACCACTTTTGAAGACTTTCATTTTTGACCCACACCGGACCCACTGTGGGTGGGGCACCCACCCACAGGTCGGTGGGGCCACTTTTTGGAGGTGGTATAATGACGAAAGTTGATCGCCTCGCCAAGGACTTTCATTTGATACCAAGCTTGACCACTTTTGAAGACTTTCATTTTTGACCCACACCGGAAACACAGTGGGTGGGGCGCCTACCCACAGGTCGGTGAGGCCACTTTTTGTGGGTGGCATAATGACAAAAGTTGATCGCCTCGCCAAGGGCTTTCATTTGATACCAAACTTGACCACTTTTGAAGACTTTCATTTTTGACCCACACCGGACCCACAGTGGGTTGGGCACCCACCCACAGGTCGGTGGGACCACTTTTCGTGGGTGGCATAATGACAAAAGTTGATCGCCTCGGCAAGGGCTTTTATTTGATACCAAACTTGACCACTTTTGAAGACTTTCATTTTTGACCCACACCGGGACCCACAGTGGGTGGGGCACCCACCCACAGGTCGGTGGGGCCACTTTTTGTGGGTGGCATAATGACAAAAGTTGATCGCCTCGCCAAGGGCTTTCATTTGACACCAAACTTGGCCACTTTTGAAGACTTTCATTTTTGACCCACACCGGACCCACAGTGGGTGGGGCACCCACCCACAGGTCGGTGGGGCCACTTTTTGTGGGTGGCATAATGACAAAAGTTGATCGCCTCGCCAAGGGCTTTCATTTGATACCAAACTTGACCACTTTTGAAGACTTTCATTTTTGACCCACACCGGACCCACAGTGGGTGGGGCACCCACCCACAGGTCGGTGGGGCCACTTTTTGTGGGTGGCATAATGACAAAAGTTGATCGCCTCGTCAAGGGCTTTCATTTGATACCAAACTTGACCACTTTTGAAGACTTTCATTTTTGACCCACACCGGACCCACTGTGGGTGGGCGCTGTGGGTCAGGGGTCACATCCACCGACCTCAGCAGTATGCTCATCGTTTTCAGCGACCCCGATTTACTATATATGGGTACTACCCCAAGGCCGAAAAACGCCATTTTTAGTGACTTTTAGGCCATTTCTAGTAAAAGTGGGACTTAGAAACTTTTCGCCAAAACAGGTGAAAAAATGCAAAGTTTGGGCCCATCTCCTGAAAGGTCCAGAGCGAAATTAAAAAATCCCCCTCGTTACATTCCGCGCATAGTCCGAAATATTCAAATAAAACAAACCAAACCGATCTAGCTGCTAACCTGTGAAAAAAAGTCGATCACAACCGAAGTGCCAAAATAGCGAAAGTCCGACTTTGAGGCCTTGGCACAGAGCCAAAATTGGCCAGGTGCCAAAATGACCAAAAAAAGGTTGCATGGGAGGACCCTGCCTACCAACATATAATAGTAGTATTGGGCCAAAATGCCCATATCGTTCCAACACTGCGCTGACATATGCACTTCCGAAAAGCGTTATTAACCGAGAAAAAAAACAAACGCACGGTAACTCCCGCCTAGTGCAAAATTTCGAAGTCTGGAATTTTAACCAAAAGTATGGTGATACTTGTAGTACTGCTCGAGTACTTTACGATGGTAACCTTTTTACCCCTCCCGGACCTCTAATTAGCTGGCACCAGGCCAACACTGTCTCCAGGGGGCCGCGCAGACGCCTTTATACCCATATTATGTAGGGGCGCTATCGCGCCCCTACATAATATATAATAGTGTGAGCTGGCAGGATCTCTGTTATCAGTTGCAGGTACACGCTATGTTCGCTAACGGCTGACCCCCCCCCCTCACAAACGTGTATATGCTCACTTCAAAGAAATTTGCACGCTATCTTTGCGTGTTAAAGCTCGCAACAGACGCACGCACATTGAACCAACTGAGTAGTTGTGGTTTCGAGCTTCAGCATGCAAGCATAGCGGCCTAATTTGTTTGAAGTGAAAAAACAAGTCTGTGGGGAGGGGTCAGCCGTTAGCGTGCAGAGCATGTACCTGCACTGCAACTGATAACAGAGAACCTGCCTGCTGTCACACTCTTATATATTATGTACTCTTGATGATACCAAATTAAATGTTAAATATACCAAAAAACCCAACATGCATACAATGTAGGGTGGGGTCATCCGCATACCTTTTGCTAATTCTATAGTGAGCAGTTTCTAGTTCACCCGTTTGAGCATTTTGTACAGTTGCCCGTTGAAGCTAGAAAAAACAGAAAGGACAACCCAAGTCAGGAGACACGACATATCAAAGACAGAGTAAAGCTCCCAATATAAAAAATCACCGAAAATGCAAAAACAAACATACCCGACGGACAGACACACACAAAAAAACTGGAATTTCCCGGAATAATAAGAATAAATTCGGACCTTGTGTAGGAAAATTTTAAAATTCTAAATTTTCTTTTCATGATCATCTTCTTCTCCCTCCCGGGACACAACTTATTTGCATACAGGTCTACTAAACGTGACGGACGACAGAAATAGCGATGCATAGTTAAACTAATCCAAATGCTCAAAATCCGGATAAAAAATCCCAAGAAAAAGTCTGGAAAAAGATGCTTTTAAGATGCCAGCTGTGGACAAACTTCATGTCCAGACTCAGAAAAACCAAGACACAGAATTCCAGAAATATGGGATAGATCCAAACCACTTGGGGGCAAGCCGTAAAAACCACATACGAGAGAAGGGGACCCCTTAAAACTAAGCGATCAGAAATTTGAATAATTATCACCTTTTGCTAGTTCGATATGCTGACGGCACATTGCCACCCGTCTTTATATCATGAACTGTAGCGCGTTTCAGCTAAACAATGGACGATCACGCTAATACTAACACTGCTGGCTTTGAAAAAGATAAAGAAATAATGAAAAACGCCTGGCTGCATACAGGCACTAAGGCAAAGCCTTAGTCGCCTTAGTTCGTAACCTGAGAGAGGACAGACTAAGTGCCTAAATGGATAAATGCTAAAGTGCCTTGGTGACTGCAGGCAGGTGTTTTTCACAACTTCTTTATAATTAATGTTTGTATCCTTCGTAGATCGGCCCCACTTTTTACCGTGTTTACCTCATTTTCTTGATGTAACTGCTGGCTTTCAGGAAAATGCGAAATGTAACTGAAGGTACCTACGTATTAGCACCTACACTAGCTTGCTAACAAAATCGATATAAGAAAGTGTTAGACTAAACGTGAAATCTGCCGAAAAGTCTTTGCAGATAAGGAGAGGAAATATTTCCCAATATTTCCATCAGATTTTTCTAGAAAAAATGTAGAAATATGGTAACAAAAAATTCGTCAGTTTTTTTCAATTTCACTAGTATCTTGGGGGTTTATGACGTCCGTCCTCTCCAACGACAAAAATAGATTAGTCTCTAAACATGAATAACCGACAAAGAAAGAAAGAAAAACAAAAAATCCAAAAAAACTCCGTTTATGATTGGTGAGAGACTACGTATTACTCTTGGCAAGGCATGGGCTTTGATCACGTCAATCTCCGAGTCCGCAATCACTCCGCGCATGATCATGATCAGCGGGCGTCGATGGACAATTTCCACCTTGAGCGGTGCCAGTCTCAGATAGGGATGATTCTGCTTGTAGTAGCAGTACATATTCTGGCGAGTATGAATGGGCTGAAACAGAAAAACCGGTGATAAAATTAACTGAGTTGACAAAACTATTATTAGTGAATTACTAATTTTGGTTGCACAATGTCACTTGTCAAACAAATGACTGTGAGCAAAAAATCCACAACTTCACACAGATGACAGCAAAGTGAAGATTGTAGACCTCAGGCAGTCGAGAAGGTTAGCCTGATAAACTGAACAAATAAAACTAAAAACTTAAGTTTAATTTTTTGCTTATCAAAGTCTAGCACGAAATTTTGGTAGAAAGTGCAGGGTGGTGGAAATGTAGAAAGCTTAAAATTGGTCTATATGCGCAAAACAGGAATGAGCAAATGCAGAGTTCTTCTAACCATCAGCTCGGCTCACTGTGTGTAGATTGAATTTTTGTACGAATCTGCTCATTTGTGACACCAATCCACACACACACATACATACATACATACATCATTGTACTCTCCACGACAGAGTGCCTCATAGATCTCTCGCTCCGGCACTCCGCCGTCATCCAGCCGGGGATTATTGAGCGTCTCATCGATGGGGAGATCTCCGTCGTCGCCTCGTTTCATCTCTTCCTTGGCCAGCGTTTCCTCATAGAACTGGATGTTGCTGGCCGCACGCGGATGCAACGGATCTGAAACAGGAACAAGACGAAATCTTCTATTTTAAGTGAAAATTTGACCATTTTCTAAAACAATTTAGGTTAGGGTCTTGCGAGTCACCCCCCCCCCTTAATTTGGTAGCCAAACTGTTTAATTTCAATTTAAACAGATTTCACCACCAAAGAAACAAACTCTTCAATTTTGGGGCCAAACATGGTAGGATGAGCACAGTCATTGCAGGAGAGAAATATCTTTCTTTACCTCAAAATCCCCCTCCCCTTCATAATACATCAATCAACACATAACTGATTCGTACCAACTTCAGCCAGTTTTCTGGTCAGCATCAGGGCCCTTTTCAGGTTACCCTGCTGGTACATGGAAAAGGCAAGATATTCCAGAATCTCCGATTCACTGGCCGTAGGAGGATCCTCATGCTCCAGCCGGTTGTAGGCCTCCTGCATCCAGAGCAGTGTATGATAGAAATCGTTGTCGTTGTAGGCAACACGACCCAGTTCAAAGCAATCATGAGCTAAAATACAGAAAAAATACAATAGAAACAAAATCCGAATAAATGCAGTGAGACTCTACCGAATATAGACAATACAATAGAAACAAAATTTCCGAATAACGACGGAAAAATACAAAGAGACTACCGAATATAATTTATAAAACAAATTAAATAACAAAACATTTGAACTATACGTATATAAAGTCTGACCAAAAAATGTAGGGAGCGAAATTGTTTTGTTTATACTGAATTACCGGTACATTTTTGCTGCAGCAATGTAGATATTTTCTGAACCGTCATGGCATGAACTTTCTTTTGGTTGAAAAAATTTTTTTAAAAAATTAAAATTCATCAAAAGAAGCAGATTTTTTAAGTTTTGAAAGATCAGTAGAAACCAGGAACTAGCCGTTCGGTGGAAAATTAGCCCATGTCCCAGACATTTTGAATCCCGAATATCAGCTCATTTCGTCAAAAATTGCGATAGTTATTCAATTTTTTCGATTTTCAAAATCCTTTGATCTTTGCCGCTTTTCCAACTTTGACTGGCTGTTACTCGCGACACACTCAATGCAAAATTTTTTAATTGGATTTTCAGGACCGCTTACGTGTCAGCTTTCATGTGATATATGTGGTTTTTCAAAATTTGAAAATCGATTTTTTCGAAAAATACCACTTTTTGACCCAAAATTTCGACAATGCGAATCCAGCAAAAGTGGGTAAAAATAACATTATCATAAAGTTTAATCTGAGCTGAATCCAACGACATAAAGTTTTCGTGGTTACGACTTATATTGCACCCGCAACGAATTTTTAATCAATTTCTCTTTTTAGCCGGTTTTTGGCTAGTTTACGCTATTTGCGTCAAATCAATGCACAATATAGCACAACTTGTCAGAAATCAGCTGAAATAGGAAATTGTTTAAAAATTCGTTGCTGGGGCAATTTAAGCCGTAGCCACGAAAACTTTATATCATTGGATTCAGCTCAGATTAAACTTTATGATAATGTTATTTTTACCCACTTTTACTGTATTCGCATTGTCGAAATTTTGGGTCAAAAAGTGGTGTTTTTCGAAAAAATCGATTTTCAAATTTTGAAAAACCGCATATATCACATGAAAGCTGACACGTAAGTGGTCCTGAAAATCCAATTAAAAAATTTTTGCATTGAGTGTGTCGCGGGTAATAGCCAGTCAAAGTTGGAAAAGCGGCAAAGTTCAAAGGATTTTGAAAATCAAAAAAATTGAATAACCATCTCATTTTTTGACGAAATGAGCTGATATTCGGGATTCAAAATGCCTGGGACATGGGCTAATTTTCCACCGAACGGCTAGTTCCTGGCTTCTACTGATCTTTCAAAACTTAAAAAATCGGCTTCTTTTGACGAATTTTAATTTTTTTAAAAAATTTTTCCAACCAAAAGAAAGTTCATGCCATGACGGTTCAGAAAATATATACATTGCTGCAGCAAAAATGTACCGGTAATTCAGTATAAACAAAACAATTTCGCTCCCTACATTTTTTGGTCAGACTTTAAATTTCTCTGCACCCTGCGATGAGACACATTTTCTACTTTCCTGCCACATACCCCTTAAGCTCTCATAATTTTGTAACGACAAACCACTGCTCAGCATGTTCCACCGTTCCTGACTATACAATTAATCACTTAGTCTAATTACCCGGCATTATACTTGGCTGCTGCTGCCTTCCTTAGCCATCCTTAAACAAAGCCTAATTAACAAACTTTACTCTAATTTTAGTGTTATTATCGTACGCAGCACAAAATAACAAAAGAAGAAGAAGAAGAAGCAGTTAGACAGCGTAGGTGGACAAACCATTCAAATCGGCAGCCCGTTTGACACCCTGAATTCGACCGTCGGCTATGTCGGCCGTGTCCAGCTTATAGGTGTCCTGAAGACGCAGAAGGGCCGTGGCGGCCCCGCTCAAGTCTTCCGCTCCCGGAAACTTCACATGAGACATGTCACGCTGATCCGTGATATTTTTAATGAATACTAAAATTATGAAAAAACGGAAACGTATAAATAAAATAAATCCATAAAAGTAACAAATTTCAATACACCTCAACTGAGTTAATTTAATTGCAACAGTATTGTTTAAACATTTTCAAATCAATCACGAACAAAACTGATGTTTAAAATGCAGTTCATACAACGAATGACCATTCGCTTTAAATTTGTAAGTAAAGTCTGCTACGTATCACCGATAACTAAGGTGAAAGATCCTAAAACATCAGAAATATTTATCTCACAAAAATTGTCCAGCTTGAACTACGCAATCGAAAAACTTATGCTGCAGCTGCTAAAGCAAAGCCAGTAGAAACAGACTCCTGTTTCGAACCAGAGTTTAGCCCTTAGGGAGAAAAGAAATGTTCATTATAGATTTTTTAAAGATTAATGCCTTATTTCCGTCATAGAAACGCCTGCCAATTTGTGTTAACTTCATTTTCTAGTTGTACCAAGCCTGGCATTTTTTAGTGGGGGGGAGGGGGTGGGGGCCTCCCTCTTCTTTTCGGAAGCCCCCAACTTTTCGATGCCCCTATCCCCTCTCCACTTTTCACAAAGCCCCCACCCACTTTTTTGACAGTCGCCCAAAAGTGTCGAATAATTAAGTTTTTGAGATAACATTTTCATAAAATTTTCTCAAATCTCAGCTAATTTACGCACTATTAAGCTCATTTTAAGTTTAAAAACAGTAATTTTTTCGCGTCCTAAAAAGTGCTAATTTTTCATCAAATATTTAGGCACCTTTTACTTGCCCCCCACTTTTCAGAAGCCCCCTCCACTTCCCCCTTCCTACGTGGGGGCCTAGTTCCCTTCCACTTTCAAAATCCTTAAAAAATGCCAGCCCGCATACTAGAACACAAAGCAAAACATTCTCCTCCTCTCTCTCTCTCTGTTTCTTACGTACTGTCAGCTTGATTCTGTCTCATGAGAGTCTCCACATAGGACCAGTCAGAGGTCAAACGTTTGATGATTAGATAGGAGTTGACTGGATTGGAGAGGTAGTTGGTACCATCCGTTAGGGCCTCCTTATTCTTTCGTTCATAGTCTCTGGCAAGTCTACAAACAAAATACAAGAAACTAAGCAAATACTAAAGATAAATTAATATTGAAATTTAATGCATTAACACGTAATCTTTTCAGGTTAAAACACCACTTCATGCCAACCCAAGCCAAAAAAGTCAACACGATAAAAGCAGAAACGTTGAAACACGTTCAAACAATTTTGAAGCACACAATTTGGCAATCCGTTTCCATTTTGTTGAAAAATAGTTGCTCTTTCAAGATTCAGCATTCACCAACGGAACCTAGGTTTTTTTTGGTCAAAAATAGCGTCGTTTGCAGAAATGAACAATAGTTTTGACGACGCCAAAATAAAAATGACGACAGAATGACCAAGCCAAAATGTGGAAGTCGCACTCAAATTTAACAAGAATGCAAAGTTTCTATTACGTTTTAACAGTGATTTTTCAAAAAATTCTCAAATTTTGAGGGCTGCCGCCCCCAAACCCCCGCTCTATATATATTGTCTTAGTAATGTTAAGGTTCGACGATGTTTGAACAGTCAATCAGTATATCTATTATATATATACAAAGCCACAGGCTACGAGTCTTTATGCTACATACTTCAATTGCATTTTTTGATGCAAGTTTCTCATACCAATTTCGCTGAATATTTTCTTTAAAAACTTTCTCTTATTATCTCAGCTATGTAGAATGGAATGAGAGCTTATATATACGTATGTACCAGGATAGGATGTTTAAGAACGTTTATTGCATAAATGTTATAACTACTAGGGATGGATCTGGAGGGCAGCTCTGTCGTTGCGATTTGAAGGTAAGTAAAAGCAAACAGGAAAAACACAAAAAAGGCATGTCATCAAAATTTCGTGAGCGCGTATATATATATATATATGCATATTTCCAACGTTTTTACCAAATTTTTGGATAGAAAAAGCTTAAAATGTCGTGCGAGTTTAGCAAAAAATTCTTATTTTTCCTTTCAAATAGGGTAAACTTTTAAAAAATTTCTTGTTTCTGCAAAATGAAAAGAATTAAAGATTTAAAGGACGATTTCATCTAAAAAGCAAAACATTTCTTCAACTTCTGGGGGGCGGAAGACCCCCCACATTGTGTCGAGTTGTTCTCGTCATTGTTAATGCTCATAGACATGATACATAGACACCAGATATATGTATTATATGAGTACGTAAGTTAGAATATATTCGCGAGACAATGCGAAATATGAAGCAACACACGCCAACAAGGTAAAAATTCATCCAAAATTACGAATATAGCCTAAAATCATAACAAAACTGCATTTCTGCAAAACTTTATTTTTGACGTTGGACAAATAAAAATGACGCTCAGAAAATAAAAATGACGAAAATTTGATGAAATCCGATTTTGAAAAAAAAACGCTGAACGGAACATCTTAAGGCATATACTCTCTGGTGAAGGATGGGAGGGAGCCGTTTTCAGAACAGAGGTGCATTTGTAAAAAGCAGGAGTAATTAACACAGAGCGCAAAACCTGCAACTCATCAATTGCAAATCCTCACGAGAAGTAGTCACAAACCAATGCCCAAATAGTGTATCCCCCAATCGTTCTGAAAAGCACTCACTCTTTTAATCTCTGTAGACGAGCCATCTCCGAGTCAATATACTTATCAATGGTTCCAATCACATGCTTCTCCGCGTCAAGCAGTGTCTCCATGTCAGCCATGGCAGTAAAGACTTCGGCCTGAACCAAACCATGCCGGTGATGGTAACCGGATAAAACCAGAATTGTTAGCAGCAAACTGGAGGGAATCTTAGCCGACGACAGCACCATAATGTTAAGCTACTGGTCCCAAAAACGAGTGGAACAACAGGTTAAGCTCTACTGCCAACAAACTGCGCTGCGTAGACTAACGGAGGTAAGTAAACACGGACAAAGCCGCTGAATAAACCTTTGCCTAAACATCAAGACAGGCAAAGGATCCGGGGCATATATATATATATATATATATATATATATATATATATATATATATATATATATATATATATATATATATATATACATTATATCGATATATATGTTCAACATTGCGTATGCACGTGAGACTGCCTATCCTCGGTATCCTCGGATAGGCATTTTATAAAGTGTATGTCATATGCATATAAAAAATTTTTTCAACTTCTAATTAGCTTAATTAGTTAGCATGAGCTATTATATATATCTTGAAGGATTTTTTCCGGGGGAGGGGAAAGGATCTGGGGTCTGGCAAGGGCCCGACATGTATTTTCGGGAACGGGTTTGTAAAAAAGCCATCACGTGTTTCTGGCGTATATGTTTTGCAAGGAACAAACGCAGAAAAGTTTTAAAACGCCTGATTCAGGCTAAAAATAGGCATTTTTTTGAAACGACCAGCGAGGAAGACCCGAAAAATTCTGGGAGAGAAACCAAAACTTCCGGACGGAGAATTAACGATGAAATGAAAGATTTCGGGCGGGGGAATTAACTAAGAAAAAATAGTCAAAATATGCAAACAGAAACACTTTTAAAAGATTACTTATTAACTCTAAAAACACCATTAGACTCCAGCACACATAAGAGTATTGTAACTTATTGTAGGACACTTAATTGGATGCCTGTGTCTTGCATGCTAACTGCACTGCACGCAGACACTTTAGTATGTACTTGAAATTTATTGTGTCCAACTCCAAACTAAATATGCAAGTGTCTACTGTAACGACTAAACCTCGGAAAATATATAGACTATGGCTATAAAGCATAAAGTATATACTTCGATACTATCTATAATATAACACAATGGTTTGAGAAAATAAAATAAAGATTGTATGCTTCTACAACACATTTAAGCTATACATTTAGATAAGCATTAATGTGGTCTGGAGATCTGCAAAGGGGACCAAAAACATTCTCAAACACTGATATTAGAACTGGTAGATAGACGTATGTAAAAGCTGTGGAGCATATGTTGGAGAAATTGTGTGAAAAGAATTCCAGAATATATTCGATGAAAGGGCCAACATAGAAATGTGGTATAAAAGCGCAATAAAAATCTAGTGTTTATAGGCAGACGCCACATAAAAGCTAGTAACACTGCTAGTGAAAGCCAGCACGTCCGTGCATTCAGGACACTAGCATGAAGAAATATCCATAAAAACAGAAAATGGAAAAAATTTGCGACAATAGTTTGGCAAACAATACTGCAACTCAAAACTGCAAAAAAACTAGAGACGTTCCATAAAAAACGTGCAGCTTTCAAACTTCTCTACACTCACTATTTACAGCAGCAACTGCAAAAGTGCAACGTAGTTTTTGTGTTCTCATTCTCATTTCGCGTACTTTCAAAAACAAGCCAACACATCTCATAGTAGCAGGTATATATATGCATACCTTAGCATAGCGTCCAGGTATCACCAAAATGTAAAATATTCTTTAAATATTAAAATATTATAATATGTAAAACATTCACCGACAGATAGATCTCAAATCTCAAAATTACTGCGAAAAATAAAAATATATAATACAAATTTAGTAGTGCCCAAATATTCAAAATTTAGTAGTTTTAAACGCCTTTCCCGATATTCAGACTTCCTTTCTCGAAGCATTCAAAACATTTCGAAAATTCGTTAACTTCATTCACCCACCCCATTTAAAAACCTATACAGAAGGTGTCCCTTCAATTCTGATTCCCAAAAACTAAACCTAGGTTATTTCAAAATTCAAAGTTATCAGACCAAACATCTACTCCCTTGCAAAACAGGAATCCTAAGGCATAAGCCAACCGAAACGCACAGCTTCAAACATAATATCAAACTAATGGCCTTGAAAAACCTGTGTTAGCTCACTTTCTTGAGGTTAAGACGAAGACGTATAGCCTTAACACAGAGCCCCTGCAACAAGGGTCAGCTGCAAGCTTGTAAACATGTTAGCAATAACTTAAGGGCAATAAGAACGCAGCCTTCTTGCCTTCTATAAGGTTTACTTTAAGCAGAGGTGTAAACTTTCTTCGCACAATGAAAGAAAATAGGTGGGTGATATCAAGCTTGACAAAATTTTCAGAAATCTTGAAAAGTATTTCTTTGTCCAAAAGGAAGTGAAAAAAGACGGTGCTTATAGTGAGGTAACGCTAAAAATTATGCTTTAGTAGTACATAATACAATCAATGCAGAGCATTAATTGCACCCTTCAAATGTTGGTGTGGTGCAAAGAAAAAGACAGGTTTTACAAAACAAAATTTTCACAGCGCACACATTTCCGCAGTTTTCACTTTTTAACAATCATTAAAATTGCTATGCACTTTACTAGACGGAACTGTCAACTAAAAACTGTATATGTGTCGCGTTCTTACAGTCATGGCCAGAAAACTGTAAAGACTACGAAAAGTAATAGCAATAAACTGCGTAATGTCACCAGATAAGCGCTACTTGCGCATCGTTGAATATTCAAAAACTAACCAAAAAAACTAGTTTAACACAATCCAACTTTTCCTCAATTTCATTTCTAGTCAGGATTCTCTCCCTATTAATTTGATTCCTGCTAACTCCTTGCCCAAACAATCTTCATTCCTACGCAAATTCATAAAAAATGTTATTCCGGCTAAGCGGATTATCACACTAAAACCGAAACTCAGCCCAGACTTCTACAACAACCATTCTTTAAAGTACAACGGGGTTAAACGTTACGTTCCATAAATACGTAGTAATACCTACGCAGCTGAAATTAGACTATAGAACCCCTTACCCTCTACGCTTCCGAGTTACGAAAAGGACGATCCCGACGAAAACCAGGTTTTATTTTTACGAGAATGCCAAAATTCACCCAGATAGGATTTACGCATTCTTTCGAAACAGGGTTTACCAGAGGTTGCACTTGTAGGTAGGCAGGCCGGGGTTCCTGAAGATCATCGCCGGTTGGGCGGCCGATGAACCCGTAGGCCGGCCTGGATCAATTTGAAGTGCAGCTATTATGACTGCTAAGATATTGATTTATGGATGTTCTATTATAAAAATAGCATAGCATAGCATAGAAAATTAGCATAGCTAAATTCGTTGTTCATTTTAAACATAGTTTCTCTAAATTGTAAATTTTGGATCTCGGCCGGCTTCAAACACTACTTGTAGGTAGGTAATACTGTTTAAGAGTTCACAAAACTACTTCCTACGTGTTAACTCAAGATGCACAACAGAATTGCATTTTCTTTAAAATATAGCCAGACAGAACCCGGAAAAACCATATTCTGATTTCGGAAGCAATGATGTTTTCTCAACTGTTACCCCTAAATCCATTCTATTCTGTTATCGGCAAAGCTCACAGTGGTAACCTTTCACCGACCACCTAAAGACTGTATTATATCTATCACTTAAACTTGCAATACATACTTAGGGGCAATTCAATTAAGACTGTCAAGACCAGACCACATAAATTTTTACTGGACAATTATATCATCTCTAGAATAAACAGACTGGTATAGTAATACAACAACAGAAAACGTGAAATAAGCAGTTAACGGATAAAAGCTATAAAATTCTCAACTGAACTAGACAGCAGCAATAAATACTATAAGCCTGTCTAACTAACATTTTAAATTAAAATTAAGGTTTGAAATTAAGATAACCGACTACCAGTCAAAATTGAATGTAAATAAATAGTTTTTTAAACTATGTCTAAAAATGTTTATAAATGTTATATATATATATATATATATATATATATATATATATATTTATATATATATATATTTATATATATATTTATATATATATATATATATATATATACACTAGCGTAGCCAGAAAAAGATTTAGGGGGGGGGGGAATGAAAAATTTTTTCGGGGGGTCTGGGAGTCTGGAAGCTGAGAACATTTTCTATTTCGTGACCTTCGGGGAATTTTTCGTTGAGTATTCGTTGAAACTACAATAATTTTTAAGGCGCAGAGCGTGTTCATGCACCCAAATGATGCAGAAGGTGGTCAAAGTACGCCAAATAGAGTAATTGGTACTCGTTTTTAAGCGCGAAACACGTATTATAACGGTACAATACACTTATTTCGCGCCGAAGGCGCGAAAACTTTTTGAAAAATGGGCGTTTTACACATAGCAGGCAAAAATTCCTGGGGGGCAACACAATTTCGGGGGGGGGAATTCCCCCCATCCCCCCCCTGGCTACGCGCCTGTATGTATATGTTATAAACCACTTAAATTAAACCTGTGAAAAAAGTAAACTTGACACTAGATTAGAAGTTATGAAATAACTCTAGGTGGTAAACATTAAATATGTATCACAGGATAGAAGATACAGGTAAGCCACAAGTGGACACAGAAAATACAATACTGAAACAAATATTCACAGTGCTCAACTTGCACATAGGATCGTATTGTAACCCTTTTGCACTAACAGGAGCTCTGAAAAGTAATATACAGCAACTACAAAATACTCAACGAAATAAATACAAAAATTAAACATCTTCATATGGAAAATTTATTTTAAATCTTTGTTCAAATCTATAAATTTACAAGTTAGTATGACACAATCAGAAATGAAACTGAATACAAACGCAAAATAATTACCATTTTAACATAGACGGCTGTTGAAATCTGAAATTGAAAGATATGAAATGGGAATAACAAAACTTAAAAGTACACAATTAAGTTACTTAGCGCACCGACATAGTTGTAGATGCAGACACTTAAAATGTAAAAAGGTTATTTTCTAAAAACACTAGAATGCTTAAAATTCAAATCTCATCAAGTTCAAATACTTCGCTCCCCTGTTGGCAAAAGCAATGTAAACCAGCCGCGCTAAAACTAATCAAATCTATAATCATTACAAAAATGTACAAGATCAGAATATTGCAAAATCAAGCAAACAAAATCAAAAGTCTAACGGCTCTATGTACATACATACAGAAAACACAGAGAAATTCTAAAATAATATAATACAGCTGCAACAACTCAAACGCAACTAGTCGCCAAACAGAAACAAAACAGCAATAATAATACGTTAATTACAATTTAAGAAATTACAAATACTCTGTCTATCTCAAAGCAAACTTTACCCCGTCCACATAACAACTACAAAGAACAGACATCAAAAACCAAAAAAGTTAAAATCTAAAACTACAAAGTCCCTTTCGACAAAGTTATGCCTAAACCACGATCAAAAAACTTTTTCTGTTTAGTTGAATTTAGCACATATCTTGAAGTGATAAAAAGTTTAATTTTCCGTCTGAATAAGGACACTAATTACCATAGAAAATATTAGACAAAAGTATAAAGTATATATACCTGGTGAAATCTATAAACATTTTTTAGTCAACAATATACAGGCAGGGAAAACCATTAAACATTTTTATTAAAACATAAGCTTTGATTTGATGATTTTCACGAGCCAGCGTAAACCTATACAAGATACCAGGACAAAACCAAAACAGCAAATTGTTTGTTAAATTTACACGTACTTATGATACAAGTGACCAACAAAACAAAACTAACAAAATACCCTTCCTTGCATATTTTTCATAGTAAAATCTACGATGCATACTGTAAGATTCAATAATTCAATTCTTACGCAGGGCTTAATCTAGGGAATTTTTCTGGGGGGGCCCTTTGGGAGGCCCTATTTTATAGTAATCGCCAAAAAACTTCGCTTTAGTGCAAAAATAGCGCTTAAACAGGCAAGTCGACTAAAAATCTCCCGCGAAGCCGGAAAATTTTTGAAAATTTGGCCTTCTGAGCGATTTTTTCAGGGCAAAAGTTGGTACCAAAAGGGGCACCCCATTCTTGGGGGGGACGATTTTTAGGGGGGGAACGATTTGGGGGAGAAGGGTGTTTATGGGCCCCAACCGCCCCCCACCCCCACTAGAATAAGCCCAGTTACGAAACGCCAATATGTCATGACTTCTGAATCTTCGACTAGCTAAAAAATTTTGATATCTGGAAATTCAAATTACTGGAAAAGTTTCAAATAAGGCATATAGTCAGAATAAACTGAAACGGTTTAAAGCAAACAATGCTGACAAAAACAGTTCACATAGGATACACACCAAAACACAGCACAATCCTACTGTCAAAAAGAATTATTGTACGCACGCACAGTTAGGTAATAATCCTACTAATCAAGCGGACTTTCCTCCAAATCTATTCCAGAAGGACCTCTATCACTGTTGCTGCTACAGTCACAGTTCGCATTACCCCGGGAACAGGAATCACAGTTCATCACACTACCATCAGTGACAGGAGCGGGTAGCCCCGGCTGAGAAGAATTTTCACAGAAATTCTCCGTCCCAGGAGCGGGGGCAGCAGATCTCACAGCACTAGAAACAGAAGAAGAAGAAGAAGAAGATGATGATGATGAAGAAGAGTTTGTCTCCCCAGGAGTACTGTCAGGTGCTGGCGTCTCACTGGCTGCCGTAAGGGCACTCCGCAGCACACTGTCCACGCACTGATCAGCCACACGTTCCGCTGCATGTCGCCCTCCTCCGCTAAGCAGAGCAGCAGACGACCTGACGCCGGCTGCTAGCTGACGACGACTAGACTCCGTGTCGCCACCACTACCATTTGTTGGTGCTGCAGCACCACAATTGGTGCGCTTGGTGCGCTGACGCAACAGCGCACCTGGTGCTGATCTTTCCACAACGGTGGCAGTAGCTGGGCTCTGGTTAGTGTCTGCAGTCTCTGATCGACCTGTTGCAGCACTCCCTGGCGATGCGGTCGTTGCGCTACCAGCGGGGTGCTGCGGTGCTGCAAGTGGTGCTGGTTGCTGTTGTTGTTGTTGTTGACGCTGCTGATTCAGCCGATTGACAAACCGATGAATGGTCTGCGTGTTCAGAATGTGAGGCAGTTCATAGTGATGAAAAAAGTAGACCATGGAATGCTAGAAATACAAGAAAAACAAACCACATTAAGCATCACAAAAGGCAAAAATGTTAGCCTACATAACAAATACAAGAGTATTACACAGATTGTTAAAGTTCGACAAACAACAAACTACACAAGCCATCCTTTTTTGTATCAAAAATATTAGAATTGCTTGATAGTTGTTAGGACTTTAATCACATTGATTGCTAGCAAAATCAATTATGTAGTCTAATGTACAAACTCAAAATAAAACCATATTGCACTTACTTGAATAAAAAACCAGGTGGTTATCAGGGCCAGGCCACCATACTGCCCATTGAATCGATAATGATAAGCATAGAAAGCGAAATGATATAAATAGAAAAATCTAAAATAACAGAAAAATACAAAAAACCGTTAGCCTGGCAAGCATCAATCGCCAATATTCCCTAGTTAGTTACGGAAGGGCAGGGGGCACATTTCCACCGTTTATTTGACCGTCTTATTCATTTTTCCAATAGTTTACACCGTAAAACATGGCAACTGATCGTTCTTTACATGCCCCCTCCCCCGGCGAATAATACGTATAGCACTGTCGGATCCAGGATAAGTCATAAAATAGACGTGCACACAGGTAACAAGAGATTAAAAAATTAAAGTACCTAAGCCAGTATCGCTTGCTGGTGCCACTGTGACAACAGATGGCGTCGTACTGGTCGGCCACCCACACAGTTAGAATGATATAGAATGCGGTTGAGGCATCGTTAAAAAATTCTGACATGATTGCTTCCATTCCTATACAGAAAAGTATAACCATATAAATAAATGCAGTACAGTACAAGTACAAGAAAATGCACACAAAAACGTGAAGTTAAATTGAAACACTGAATTCAAATGAATGAAGCTAAAAAATACATAATGCCAGATGCCGTTATGAATTGTTCTGATTTTCAATCCATGACAAACATCTGTATGCTACACCTGGCAGCTGCATAGGTCAGAATTTTTGGACAAAGAAAATCTGGGGGGAGGGAATGTTTTTTCTAAAAACGTCTAACAAGCTAGACTTTCTGATAAAACAAAAACTAAGCAAATAAAATTGCCAAAGATAGCTTAGACACAAAAGTATGGCAAAGCAAAAATGTTGACTAAAGTCTGCAATGGTTTGCAAGCGGGCAAATGAAAATCTATCGACCACCCACAACACAATACTCTTGTCAATCTCTTGCCTATTTATGCATTGAAACCATTAAATACATATACTATACTGTACATGTACTAACCAAACAGTTAGGACCAGGCATGTGAAGGGGGAGTTTTGGAGAGGTGAACCGGAGGTCGAAGGCTGCCGGAAAACCGAAATTTTCCGGTTTGTCCAGAAAACCGGAAAAATCCGGATTCTGGGGGCGGGCTTTGAGGGGGCCCTCGGGAGGGGTGAGCTCCAGGTCTGGGGGTGGAACCTCGTCCAAACCCCCCCCCCCAGCAAATGTATGGTTAGGACTATTTTCAACCACTAATTCATACTCACCGACAAGGGCCAGGATAACTGTAAGCAGGGGAGCTGCCGGAAATGCCACAGGAACATTTAGTTCAAGCATTTGTAGCAAGTCAACTGAAAAAAAACCACAATTGCGTTTACATAGCAGAACTAACTTGCAGTAAATAATGTCTACCTACGTAGACTTACGCAAATAACCAGAACCCAACTAAGACATATATACTGAAAATCATCATACCCTAGCTTTTTAGTACATTTCCGTTCTGCCAATGCAATATACAGACATTATTCACTAAACAGTAGCAGCATAATTAAGTTTTAACAGATTATAATCAATCCACAGAAAGTATAAGTAGAAGAAAGTTTTACCGATAAATGTAAATAGTTGATGATGGGCAAATCTAAGCAACATCGAAATTGAGAAAGTCTGCAATAAAAGCAAGAGAAACTTAAAATTTTCAAAATCAATCATTAAGTACACAGTTTGTATTGACTACTTTGTAAGTTAGTTAATTAAGTTAGCTTTTTGATTGCAATTAATTGATATAATTTCTATCTGGCTTTTTCCTACAGGGGGGGGGGGGGGGGGCGGCCGCCGCCCCCCCCCCAGACTTGGGTCGCCCCCCCCCAGAATCGCCCCCCCAGGATTCGGGCCCCCCAGAACTTTAAGGTGCCCGGAAAACTAGGGTTTTGAGAGTAAATTTTGGAAAATTTTTCCGGCTTCGCCGGATTTTTATACATTTTTAAGCATTTTTAGCTATTTTAAGCTTAAATTGAGGTTAAAAATAGTTCATATTTTAGCTCAGCAGCAAAAAATAGCTATTTTTTAAGCATTTTTGAAAAAATTCCCTTCCCCCCAGAAATCTGTGCCCCCCCCGACGTGGGGGGGACCGCCCCCCAGACTTCCCCCCCAGAAATTTTTGCCTAGGAAAAAGCCAGTCTACATATGTAAAATCAAAAAAGTTATACAAAACAATTAATGCGAGTTTTGGACTGAAGAGTTGCATAAAAATCTAAAGCAAAACCTGAAGCAATTGCAAAATTCTCATCAAAATAAAATCACAAATACCAAATGCAACGGTTAAAAAAAGCCTCCATCTGATTCATGTCACTGTACTTACAAAGACAAGCATGATAAAGAAGGCAGCCACGTAGGAAGTGCGGGTCATGGCCATTGAGACAAACTTATAGTGTTCACCAGTCAGCACATTTCGAACATAGCCCAAATCTAGAATACATGACAATAATAGCCCAAATCTAGAATACATGACAATAATATGCTTTCTTCAGAAATAAACTGTTTGCTTCTTTGTTGTATTGTCCGATAAAAAATAATATAGAGAGGTAGGTAGGTAGGCAGGTAGAACTCACTTCCCGTCCGCTAGCTGGTGAGCTGTTGCGAGGCATCTCAATAGAGACAACCAAGGCCGATAACTCCGAAAGCGTCGGGGTTATCCACATTGGATGTAGAAAGCTTTAATTCAGTGAGTCACGTCACTCCCACACTTTTATGTGCCGGCAAGCTGGACATAATATAGAAAGCAAAGGAAAAAAACACTGTCATTAAAGTGTCCTCGTTGGGCAAAAAATGGCAGAAATGTCAAGGGAATATACTTAGAACAAGATAACATGAAAATACTGAAATGCCAACGCCATAGGGTAATGGGGGACGATGGTCTATACTCCTAAAAACTCGTCCCCCCCCCTAAACTGGTTACACTAGGTACCATTATATTTTCAAGATTTTGAGCAGCCCTTTCAGTGCCGGACAAAGTTTTCAAAACCTATGTTTCGCGCAGTTGTTAATTAGCTGATGAGATGAGAACTAGGAACTCCTGTTCTTAAACACCCACTACTAGGTACGTGATCTTTGTCTGATTTGACGCAAGCCGATGTTATACTCTGTTATAACAGCTGACAGGAAGCATGTAAGACAATCCAACTGACAACATACTGTGACTTTGATTGTCCGATTCTGCCAGGGCTTTAATGCTAGACATGATGATATCATCATAACCCAGCACCGTGTCCAACAGGAAACGAGAAATGTTTCCACCAAAACAGACATCCTTCTCTGGATCTAGAAAAAAGATAGTAAAGGAAAAGAGAAAAAATTCAGCGAAATATGACGAAGAACTTCATTATAAAACGGAGTTGTATATATTCAAAACAGCCACTCATAGTGCTGCACTACTTTCTTTCAAACTTTTCTGTTGATTCCATCTGACTGATGTAACTGTAATTTTAAAAAAAGAATTTCAAGGAAAATACGTAGTTATGCGTATGCCAGTACAAATAGAATCATAAAATCACTTTAGGTAAGCGAAAATCTCACTGAATGATCTCTCACTGAAACCTGCTCGCAAGAGCCAAAAACCAGTAACACCACATTATATGCATAATATGCATTACGCAATGACAGTACAACCACTTCAGTAATAAACACAATCCTAAGTCAAGTATATATATACACTAACCAAGTTTAACTGAAAGAACATTGATGCCAAGTTTCTGTCGAGTGCTAGGCGAAAGCCGTAGAAATCCGAATTCTTTAGAGTATTCTATTACAGACCATTCTTCGGAATATCCTGAAACAGAAAATAAAAGTAAACAGAGGGAAAACTGAACCAGACGGTCGCGTCGAACAGGAAAAAGAATGCACAAGAAAGAAAACAAAGAGGGGTTTTTCAGCAAAATCGGTCCATATATGTACTACAAAAATACAGAAAATGAAAGAAACCAGCTTTTTGTCAGGATTAGGAACTTAACGTCTACGTATGATAAAACCAAGAGTGCATGAAACCAGAAGGGCGTTTCAAAACAGTCTCCTAAGTCACTACTTAGGAGCAGACGATATT
>JASAND010014231.1:0-17440 GCA_030248195.1 Trissonchulus latispiculum
AACTACGTTGAGCTGAAATATAGCAACATTCTTCGATTGTTCAACATTAATTTTTTCGATTCCTAAGAGAGGACCAAACGAAACCGAAAAACTTCGTGTTTTGGATTTTGTAAAAAAATTTCGATTTTGGGATTTTGTGGATTGCAGAACAAGAACAAAAAATCTGCTTTCTTTTCAACTTTTCGTTAGCTCAGTATGAACTTGCATCTGATTCTTACAAATTCATAAAAGGTGAAAACAAAAATGATTTCCAGTTAGTTTGATACCCTTGCGTCGAAAAGGCTAAATTTCACGAAATTGGAAAATTTCGTGATATGTGTACTCAGCGCATTACTTGGGCGTTAGGATGTATATTTCTTCCGTTGCTTTTTGGGTCAATAGTACTTTCATATTAGTTCACATCTTTCAGACTTTGCTGTCAGTCTAATGCACCGGAGCCTGACTATAGGTTTGATAGATGATCCATAATTTAGACAAACTGTTTCAGTTTCCACGTCAAATCTAAAATATATGGAACTTGTAGGAGAGCCAGCCTCTGTCAACAAGACTAACTTGCCCAATTCACTTTACGTTGCACCTGCCGGAATAAGTGGATTCTCGTTTCAAGACGAATTTGAACCGAACTGGGAGGGAAGGTAGTTAGTTGATCCAGTTAATTTTTCAGATTGAAATTCATGGCTTAGCTGATAGATTTAAATTCGTGTGAAGTGGAACTATAGTCAACTTATGTTCGTACTGATTGCGCAAACTGCACGCCTGTTTTTATAGCCGCCGCAGCGGCGATTGTAGTTCATAATACAAGCCGCCTTTCCATTCTGGACTACGTATATAACAACTACTACAAAATGACTTTTGATTCTTTGGATAAAGATTGTACATGTTTTTGATTGTTTTTTGACCTCGTTCGCATAGTCGTGAATCTGGGAAGCTTCTTGATGGCTTCGCTTCCACCAGCGCGATGCTTTGGACTGGAGCAAGTGCTACAAAAACACAGCACTGTCGTTTTATTCTTATCATAGGAGCACACTAGCAGACGCCTCTTCTCTTCTGAACATCGATCGAATGAAACGGTGTCTGCGGCATTTGCATCTTTCTTCAAACTGTTGATTCGTGGAATAGCAACGAGAATGAAGCACGTTTCACTGAGTTAACCTTAAATTCGTTTGCTCCAACTAAAATTGGAATCCTAGCCTAGCCTTGCAAACGACAGTTTTTTCCTATGGTTAAAAAGTTAGTCACTTAGGTGTTTAAAAGTTGACGAACAGCAAGCAGGCAGCGTTGATCAGGAGTAGTTGTGGGTAGTCTGTCTGTCTGTATATAATAGATCTAATTGTTCGGCCATTCCTGAAATTTTTGAGAATTTTCGGAGATGAAGTTTGAATTTGAGTATATGAGCAGGTATTGGTTTGATATTTTGGTTACTAATTAAATAGTGTTGTATCTCAAGTGATTACCTTTTACTGCTGCATTAACTCACTCAATACAATCGGATCATCCACCTTATAGTGACCCAAATGTTTCGATACAGTACGTGATCAAATCACAACAAATAGCATAGATTAACATCTTTTTTCATGATTATATATAGTAGTGTGACGTCATGTAACATGTGTATATTGGGGAATTTTATTGTATTGTGATAGTGATAGCTCTTGGTGATTGTGGTAGTAATAATAATCTGGTACAGAACAACCAACACAGGTGGACAAGGGGGGGAAAGGGGGGGGGAAATTTCCCCCCCCCCCTCGGCGAAGTCGCCCACAAGGGGTCGCGAAATTGCTCCCACAAGGGGTAAGAAAATTGCCCAATAAATAGGTTTTACGACTAAGATTTCCAAAAATTTTCCGGCTTCGCCGGAATTTTTCACTTAAAATTACTATTTTTAGCTAAAAAACGTCCAAAAAACGTGTTTTAGCTTAAAAATTGCTGTTTTTTGCTAAAAATAGGCTAAAATAGCTTAAAAATCGCTTTCAAAAGTACCCCTAAGAAAAATCGCTCTCACAAGGGGTAGCCAAATTTGCTTCCACAAGGGTCAGTGAAATTTGACCTCCCGTTCAGGTATGACAACCAACATATATAAATTACGGATAGGGATCTAGCGACATTTTATGAACAACAATGAATGTATTAATACTCTTGTTTCACTGTCTAAAATCAGGCAAATTAATGACACACGCTAAGGGCGACTCAGAACTGCCGGCCGGATAACGGAAAAGCTCATTTTATCTTGTGCATCCGCGTTTTTGTCACAGAACAAAAACTTGGAAAGTACCTAAGATAAACGACCACAGCAGAAATAGTCTACATTATGAGCTGTAAGTTCCGATAGCTTATTTATTGGAGGAGTTTTGAATAAAGACGTATTTAGAATAAACGGCGTACGGGAAGGTTCGTCTTTCTTCTTTGAGATGTCTGCGTAATTATCCTGCTAAAGTTCTATCTGAGGTAAAGGAAGTCTCCCTGTTAACTTCAACTGCTTTGAATGAATGGATTGAATAGGTGTATGCCTCTGAACTGTTTCTTTCCTGAAATATCAGTAGCCCCTTTTTCAGTGCAAGGAAACATTATATGAAGCATTTTTAAAAATAGGTTGGAACACAGTTTGTTATACTTTACTTTGCACAAAATCTGAATAATATTTATAGGTTAGATGTTTCTGAACGATTTTACTTTGTTTTGTTGCTATGAAAAATTTTCAGTATATTTTATCGATTAGCATAAATTGGCAAAGTGGAGTTTGTAAGTTCATAGTTTTCAGAAACAGATGTTTTAAAATTTCAATATATTGGAAAATATGACTTCTGCTTACGCTAAGACACTTACTTGACTTGCGTCCTGCGGAGAGACCACCATCACAGGTCCTACTTCTTTAAAGATTAAAAACAGATTAAATTTAATCCATATTAATAAAATATCACCTCAGATTAAACGGACTAAATTTAAACCTCTTTCTTTAAGGATTAAAATTTTACAGTTAGAGAGATGAAAATCAAACGTGGACACCCAAAGTCAGACCAACCTATCTGTCCTAGGATTAAAATTTTAATAATACACCAAGGATTAAAATTTTAGTCGAATCCTGTCCCTTATTTCCACTTCGGATTAACAGTCGACAAGATAAATTTAATCCGACCGACTAAATCGCGGGTTTTTAAATATTAATTTCAATTCGTTTAATCCATCCTTTGCAGTTTCAGCTAGTTTTTAATCCTTGTGCAGCTACGCGGATTAAACAGATTAAAAGTTGGAGGGATAAAATTTGTATACGCTGTTTCTTTAATGGTAAATTAGAAGGATCAACATTAAATCGTTTTCGTAGATTTAAAATTGGTCGAACTAAACTAATTAATTTTTATCTTTTTAATCTAGCATTGAAGAAACAGCTATTAAAACTTTAATCCTGCCGATTTTTAATTTGTTAAATCCGACAATTTTTATCTTTTAATAAACAGGGCCATTAGTTATCTTACGGCAAGAATGTACCAGCAAAAAAGCTTTATCTTTCATTGAACGAAAACGACTGAAGTGCAATTTGACTTTCAGCAGGAATACAGTTTTCGCTTTGAATGACATATATACTACTGTATCATAGTAAACTATATTCTTTTTATTTTGAATGTCCAACAACTTACGACTCAATGAAGAACAATGAATTGTAATAAAAGTAACATTGTAAAGCGTATTGGCTCATGTTGAGCGAATGAGGTATTGCGAGGATTAACTGTATGCTTCACTCAACACAACTAAAGTGACAGAAGATAATCTTTTATGTAGCACCGGATAATGCAAAGGTTCTTCATCTTATTAGATTCAGTGAAGCAAATGCTTTAATTGAAAGCAGATAATTAGCATTTTCTATTTACGCAACCGCATTGTCTCTAAACTTTTAACAGTAATGAACACAGTAAGCGCTACTTTGTTGACTGATAAACGCAAATGCTATATTCCCCCCATACTAGTCGTCGACTAGTCCTGAAAAGAAGTTGGTTGTCATCTATGTCGCAGTCCAGTATGTTGTGTTCAGTTAAATATATATTCAGCCAGCAATTTCAAGCAAGTGCAGAATTGATTATAATAAGTGTGGTCATCATACTGCAAAGCTTATGGCGTTTACCAAATCATTAGGGACCTCAACAAAGCTTAAGACACACTAATGCAACGTCTCACCTATACAATTGTGATCTGAGGACTCAGACTTTTAGGCATTCAGGTACTGAGTTGAATTACATGTTAAGGGGTCAGTCTAGTGGTAAGGGAGGAGCGTGACCCCATTCCTTTCCTATTCTAAGGGCCTTTCGCGAAAGAATTCAACGGAATTAATAACGAGCTAAATTTAACTCAAGGTCTTTTCATGAAAGAGTTAAAAGAAGGTAAATCAAGCTTGACTGGAGTTAACCGCGGTGAAAGTGTTGATTTTAACTCTGCTCTGCTCTAACTTGCTCTTCCGCGGAAAGGCCCCTAAGAGTGTGGCACAGTTGCCACAGTGTGATGCATCTCCCACTCTAGTTATTGTACACTCTTGCTGCTACCAAACCTACTGCTGTCACAAACTCTCCGTTTTGCCGGGCAATGTTAGTCTTTTTATCTGTTGTCGGCTAGGCGTTTCGTAAATCTTTAGACTCTTCTGCTAGTTAAACGTCAGTCTTTTCAGACACTGAAAGCCGATATGAACTTTGCTTCAGTGTTAAATGATGCGTAAAATTGGAAACTACCATTAGGTTGATGAAATAAATGGTTTCTGCTGGCTGTCGTCTTTGGCTTAACTATCGCATTTCCCTTTAACAACACTGTAATATTTCTAGGCTAGTTTCAAATTTCTATTGCTAATTCTTCTAACTGGTTCAGCCATCAGCTACCACTTTTAATGGGTAGCCTAATTTCTCAGGCCACAAGAAAAGAGCAGACAACCGCGGAGTCTGCCAAAACGAAGACGGAAAAAAGAAGAAGCCAAGAATATGTCAAAGGTTCATTTTCTGTAAAGGGAGATTCTAAAGTCACCACACCTGATAGTGACAATATTCTACTAGGTAAACACAAAGCTTTGATCAGAAATTCCTGGAACCGTATTGGGAAAAATGGACCATCCAGTGTGGGAGATTTTGTTTTGAAGGAAGCTTTGGCAAAAAATGCCTGTCTAAAGGAGGCATTCCAACACGTCCAAGTTATCGAAGGAGTATTCAATTTCGGACTTTCGCCGATGCCAGTCTATCATCCTCATGCCAAATTAATTCTTCACTTGTTGGATGATGCCGTAAAACATCTGGATCAGCTTCACATCGTTCGACAACAGTGTTACGATATCGGCGTCAATCATGCACCCTATCATGCCTATGGACTCAAGACCGAGCACTGGGATATCTTTGGAGAGTGTATGATTGAGGCGGTGCTGACACTGGATCGAGCCAGATCTCTGGTGGATAGAACCAAAGCTTGGACCATCCTAGCATCCTATATCGTGGATAGTATGCGGCATGGCTATGATGATGCTGTGCGTCGACGATTCAGTGCACAAGCTACACACGTGGGTTTATATCATTGCTAATTTGTGTTCATGGTGTTAGATTCCAATATTTTTATAGCTGAGTATTTTCGGCTAGTTTAGCTTATAGCTTATAGCTTATAGCATATATAGCATATAGTTAGCTTTTAAACCAACTAGCAGTTGGCACACTAAAGAAAAGTGCTCAAAATCGGATAAAGTCTAGCATTTCTACATCCTCATGCCATGGCATGGTAAACAGCTAGGACAGTTGTACTAACTTAAGGTGCTGAGGCTTGCTTTTGGGCAGCGTTTTTTGAATTGTTGTCACTTTCCTAAATTTTGGTGTTGGAATGTATGTAATTTATACATCATTTGACAGCTTACAATGAGTATATATTCTGATTGGACGGCATGGACAACGGGGCGTTTCTCGGATTTAGCTCAGCAGTTTCTAACGGTCGAGAAAATCGGCCAAATGGCAACTTTGCAGCTGGATTCAGCTCGCGAATCGAAACGTTGTAGAATAAACCAAGAAAAACAACCCTCCGCAGATTTGCTGACTTGTTGCGTTCAGTTCTCCATAAGTTACGAGCCGTTCATTGAGTATAAATTGAATATCAGCAAAAACATTTTTGAATAGTTTCAAGCCAGATGAGCATGATCAGAAACTTCCTTAAAAGATTTGTCAAAGAAACAAGGCCCTTGTTTGTCCCTTCGGATGTAATGGAATATTTAACAGCTCTTAACTTAATTATACTGCAAAAATAATAGAAGCATTTCTGAGCCATAGGTCTAGGAGAAGAATTTATCCTACACTGAAAGCTTTCGATTGATATATAATATGCCATATTTGAAAATTGTTTGTGCAATTCGGGGTCAGAGGGTGCCGAATGGCGAGCTGAGAAGTGCTTGAATAGCTGAGACGTAACACATTGATTCTAAGGCATGAATAAATATGTTGAAAAAGAGAATTTTGCAGTATAATGCTAAAATGTAAAATGTCTATCTTTCTAACAAACAATTTATTCAATTTTGAAGAAAAACTAATTTCTGCGCCAAAAAATATCCACACTGGCATAAGATTCCAAGAGACATTGAGTATCGTTTGAAGCCTTTATACCAAGACCAAGAGCCAAGACCCTCGTACCCACGAAATCAGGGCCTAGAAGAGAGAAGGGAACAGAAGGAGGTTCAGCTTTTCATTCAGAATTGAAAATAAAGAATTGGCGCAGCCGGGGTTCGAACCCCGGCCCTTTTTATTCCGGGACAGACGTGCTAACCCACTACACCACAGGGCCATCAACTGAACTCCCATAGCAAGCTTATCAATCTTTCCTATGCCTACTCCCCTTTCATCTTCCCCGGGTTTCTTTAAGACGCGACCCGTGGCTTTCTCAACTCGGAATCCAGTGCAGGGCATACTAAGCTTAAGGGATCCGTGCTCCCCCGACACTCGTTTCAGATCCATTTGGAATTTGGATCCAACCAACCAGAAGCAACTACTGGGGGACCGGACACAGGAGTCCAATCCGGGCCCTCCTGGCAGCCTCGCCACATGTAGCGCTTCTACCAGGGCTGGTGGGCCAAGAAGAAACCAAGGACAAGTCCAAACCGGGAGGAGTCAGGCACCCTCGTACCCACGAAACCAGGACCTAGAAGAGAGAATGAAAGAGAGGGAGGGAGGGAACCACGGCCCTTCTGATCCCGGGACAGGCGTGCTAACCCACTACACCACAGTGCCATCGGCTGAACTCCCATAGCAGGCTTACCAACCTTTCCTATGCCTGCTTCCCTTACATCAGGATGTGTTAAACCTAGGAAACGGAAAAGAGGTGATTTTTCCGTGTGCCAGAGAAATCTCGCCAACGACAAGATGGAACAGTGCAAGTACAACGTCCAGTTTATATTACAAATACGATCAAGAAGGGTGATTTGTAGGAAACGGAATTTTAATTTAGGCCTTCAAAATTTTTTAAATAATTTTTGAAGCTTGAGAACAGCCAAATTTGACGTTGAAATTGGGGGTCAGCAACTTTTATGAAATTTTCTGAAAGCTGTAAGGCCTAATTAAAAATTCTACTTCCTACAAATCACAGCTTATGACAAGACATTTCGAACGGTACCAATTGATTCTGGTTAGCTCTCCCCGATTTCGAGATTTCTCTGGCGCATAATTCTGAACTTTTAGCAAAATTTCGGAAATTCGTGTTTTTGGCAAATAACATAAGGCTATGGCAAGACAGAACTACTAAGTGTTAGACTATCTCTGTGCGTACCATTATTGATGACACTAGGTCAAGTTTGGACACAAATGGTGCAGGTTACTACACCCAGTTGGTCTCTGGGGTCAAATATGAGCGTCTGACAACCACAATCTCAAAAATAGCAAGTTTAAAAATTTTTTGAAATACATTAAATTTTATATCAATCGAAAGCTCTCATTGTCGAGAACATTTTTTCTTGGACCATAACTCACAAATCCGCCGAATTCAAGTTATTCAAGTTCAATCATTGTCGTGGCCTTTAATTTTCTGCGGCACCGTCGTTTTCACCCATTTTCAAATTACATGCAATTAATAGCCGCCTACTCGCTAACTGATCGAAACTACTCAAAATTTAAAATCAATGTGCAGGACATGTGTCTGTGCGACGAAATTTTGTGTGAAAATGAACAAAATCCATGAACATAAAAATTTTCATTGTGGACCCCCCCCCCCTTAATGCCGTTCGCCAACTTCAAAAATGCATTAAAGATTTTTTAAAGGTCTAATTCAAAGTTCTAATTCCACAGTGACACAGAATCTGATTAGACGTTTGAAACGATACCAACCAAGTGTTACCCAGTATCTTATACCAATTTCGAGATTTCTTTGGCGCAGAATTATAATCGACGCTTTTTCAATTTCCAATCTTTACCACATGCATACCTCTGCTTTGAGGTGAATTTTTTCAACAACCATAAGAGATCCTACTTAAATTTTCTAAATTCGTTAAAATATCCCACTTGGACAATAAAATATGTGAAAATGAAAAAATTCGGAGATTGTCGAAAAAATGGCCCCAAAGTGGACCTCCCTTAAACTACTACGCGCGTATGGGTAAAATGTGCAATATGACGATGTGTAGTATACATCGTGTATAAATAAACCAATGCATGTTTGAACATGTGTCAGTAATTTTGAATAAACAGATTTCCTCTAAAACGGCAACGTTTGTACCCCCGAAATTATTTCTCATTTTCAAATAGTCGAATGGATGTAAAAGCAAAAATGTTCAGTTTTGTGCCCTTCTTCCAGCCATAACAACCAAGCCAGTGTATCGATCGACTACGTGCTGAGAGAATAATGGTAAAAACTAAAAGATTCTTATCTTTTCACCTAAAAATACGGGACTGGTCCTAGAATGTTAAAGAGCACGAAGTTGTTTTATTTCTTAGGTTTTAGTCCTGAGGGAGGAGAGAGTTCGGCCATTAAAGGGATAACATTACTCACTCAGTACAAGCCATCTTGTCAAAATGCAGCTTAAAACTTTTCTCATAAAATGAATTCAATGAAAATAATATTTATTTTTTAAAACATTTTATTCTATTTTAGAAAAAGTATAATCTTGCAAATTTTCTGCAGTTTGAAGTATATTTTTTCACGAAGCATTTTGTCAAAAATTCTTAGCGACATTTTTGTCAAAAATTTCCAACTTCAATAGAGTAAATATTGCGAAGATAATCTCCTAAAATTATTTGATTCGGCCATACTGCTTCTGTCTTAACAATCCATCAATTTCTGATCTGATCTGATCTTATGATATATAGTTTGATATGCAGTGATATGATATGATATTTGGTATGATATGTAGTTTGCCTTGTGTTTAGGCGCATCATCTGGGAACACCTCCATTCAGCAGTCGCGAATCAATTTCTCATGAACGTTTAAATGAACAGCTTCCGCGCAGAAGAAACAGTCTTTTGAAACTAATAAAAAAGGACAGTCGAGAACTGAGAAGGGCGTCCTACTGCGCCCCTTCTACCACGCCTAGTCCAGATTTGAGGAGACACAGATTCAAAAATCGACAGTTAACCACGTCTCATTTGTTGGATTTCAGCTCTGCATCCGCTGAAGAACCGCCATCAGTTCACTCTGACACTGTCATTGAAGAAGGAATTTCAGAAGACAAATTCACGGACGGAAGCAACGGATGACTTAAACAAAAGCTACACTTTCATTAAATATATATGGTTGTGTAGTTTACGAAATTTATCCGGGCCCGGATCCAGACCGGTCCCGGGCCTACTCTCTCTACAGCACCGTGGCTATGACCCGGTCCCCGATGCCTAACAGGCAGGCCAAAAATGAGAGAAACACTATACCCGTTTTTGCGATATGGCCTGTCAAGGCTTGAAAATCGCCAAACGGCGATTAAGGGGGGGGATCGCGATTTTTCGACCATCTCCGATTTTTCTCATTTTCACATATTTTGTAGTCCTCATGGGTCCCCAAAACAAGACAAGTGCGTTTGTTGCAAAACTTTTCCTATCATTCACAATAGCCCTCCAAAGGTGACCCCGACATGTGTTAAACATAGGAAAATGAAAAAGTTAGGAAAATTTTTCTGCTACCAAAAGTTTGAGTGCTGTGTACGAGTAAATCGGCTACAACTTGGTGTAAACCTAATCTGGACTAGGTAGAGTGCTAATATCTATACGACGTTATGTCATGTAGGACCGTTAATTTTATACGAATTTAGAAAGTTCGGGGAAGGCGGTTTTTGCTCAAAATCGCTCTACAAATGTGTAGCTCGTTGAACGTTTTGTCCTGTCCTGAACAAACCCTTCCGTATAGAAACTTCGCGGTTAGTTATTAGCACAGTAGATTGCTAGAGCTCTATTTTGAATATAATCAATCCCTGTCCAGACTTTTCAGTAGCTCACAGTTTTGGTAGCAGAAATTTCATTTTTCCTCAAAATTCATCATTTTTCGAAAATTTCGTGTTTAATGCTTTATAAGTCAGACAAAACTTAAGGTGTCTCAATAAAATTTGGTGTGCTAATTGGCATGCATAATGCCAATATGTATGTAAAATTTCATGCCAATAGCCTGTGTTTTGCGTTGGCTACATATTACGACAGCATGGCGGACACCTATGTGCCAAAAATGTCAAATTTTCAATTTTTTCAAATATAGCCATATTTTATATCAAATTGAAGCTCTCGATGTCCTGAACATTTTATCTTCTTACACCAAGTCTCTACAAAGCAGTATGAGAAAGTTAGAGCGACTTAAAGTTTGAAGCAAATGACAGTCGGAATGAGCATTGCCGAATCGTTCAAACGCCGTTTCTCGCTCGTTGCTTATCTTGCCACTGTTATTTATGCACTAATAAATAGCCCCAACTAGAGGCTTTAATTTGATGTATTTGTCATGCCGTAGTCTGTTGTCGTCCTATGTGTACACGACCTCGAAGCCCTCAGCGAGGCATACTGGCGCAAATACTAAATTGTAGGAATTTGAACTGAAATATCTCTAAGCTGGATTGACCCTGGACTCTAAAAATTTGTCTTGTTTTTGGGCACATATGGGGGTATATTATACCCGAAAATGAGCGAAATCGGTGACCATAAAATTCGGTACCCGGCGACCCCCCCCTTAAGTCCATTTTAGGCTGCCATAATAGCCGACTAATGCGAAAAAATTGAGCTAATATTTTGCAAATATAAACTAAGTACCATAGACAATGTTTTAGATTAATTTCAGCGAAAATCGGAGAAATTGAATTTTCTAGGTTTTTAAACCTCCAAAATGCCAAAACCGATAACAAGTTGGCCGCAAAAGGGCAATATTCCTTTGCGGATCTCTAATAATTTCAGTAGAAATGGTCAAAAATCATCTCCATTTAATTTTATACAAAGTATCATAAAGCGAACGAGACTATTGAGTTTATTGTTATTATAGTCTTCAGAATTCTTTTGCTGACAGTTGAGCAGAACAACAATGGTCGTATACCACTATACTGGTTATTTCTGTAACATTGTTCTGCCTCCATTCAGAAGGACATGTAATTCTGAAAGGTCTAACTTAATTATAGACGAAATTAAGCTTTCAAGCCAGGGTTCGTACATGAGCACCTGTCGGTTGAGCAGTAAAAGATTTTACAAGATCTAAATTTTTGGTGTTATACGACATGGAGAAGAGAGTTTCATTAAAGATGAGCTCAAGTTCTCAACTACAATAAATCCTGAATGTGCCCATGTGAAGCTGTCAGGCTACGCTTGCGCACCCAAAAATATGCAATCGTTCAGATTGCTGACAGTAAATAACTGCGATAACACCCAAAATTTCGTCCCCAACATAGCTGCTGGCCTTATTGCCCTTATTTGCATAATTGAACTTCCGAAAAAAAGTGCCCTATACTAGCCCTGTGTTAAAGATAGGGCTTCGATGTGCTGAAATAGGGAAAACACATGCTTAACTTGGATAAAACTGACTTTATACAATCCTGCTCCGGCAGGAATAAAATTTTTCAGATAAGGCTGAAATTAATCCAAAACATTGTCTATGGTTAGTTTATACGTGTAAAATATTAGCTTATTTTTTAGCCCGCAGGTTTATTATAATCTTAAACTTATTTAATATGTTAATAAAAAAATCTGTCTGACACAGAAGCAATAATTTCTCTAGCTCAAATGAAACTGCTTCGCGCTTCGCGTCGCGGATGCGTGCCGTGACCACAGGTGGACAAGGGGGGGGGAAAGGGGGGGAAATTTCCCCCCCTCGACGAAGTCGCCCACAAGGGGTCGCGAAATTGCTCCCACAAGGGGTAAGAAAATTACCAACAAGGGGTAAGAAAATTGGCCAAAAAATGGGTTTTACGACTAAAATTTCCAAAAATTTTTCGGCTTCGCCGGAATTTTTCTCTTAAAAGCACTAATTTTTCCCTAAAAAACGTCCGGAAAATGTGTTTTAGCTAAAAAGTAACTGTTTTTTGTTAAAAAATGGCGAAAATCGCTTAAAAGTACCCCTAAGAAAAATCGCTCTCACAAGAGGTACTCAAATTTGCTTCCACAAGGGTCAGTGAAATTTGACCTCCCGTTCAGGTATGGCCATGACCCCCCCCCCAAATCACAGTTTTCGAAAACTACGTGCCAGCTGACTAGTCTGCCCTTTGCATTCGGAGCAAACCGTAGCACGTTTATAGCTTTCACTATAATCTTTCATCTATAATCGTAGAAATCTGCCAAATTGTAACAGTTATTAAAGGGATATTCGGACATATTCAGCTCAAACTTGGGGAAGCTAAAAGGTGATGGTGCCCATTTGACAATAAAAACTGGGTCCAAACTAAAATTATTTCGTGCTAGACCAGTTCCTTTTGCTTTAAAGGAGTGTATTGAGGAATCCATTAACAGGGATCTAAAAGATGGGATTCTGGAACCTTTGGACTATGCACAGTGGGCGGCTCCCATAATGCCTGTGCTCAAACCCAACAAAACGTCAGGGTTTGTGCGGACTTTAAAGTGGGGTTAAACCCCGCTTTAGAGGTCGATCAGCATCCTCTGCCCCGGGTCGAAGAGCTGCTTATGAAAATTGGTAAAGGTCAACTGTTCACCAAGCTCGACATGTCACGGGCTTACAACCAGTATCCTCTTGACAAGGAAAGCCAGCATGTTTGTGTAATTAACACTCATCACGTATTGTTTCGATATAAAAGGCTTCCTTGCTTTTTTCAAAAGAAAATGGATCAAATTTTGTCGGGTTCTCAAGGTACTGGATGGCTTCTTGATGTTTGTATCAGGAAAGAACGAAGAGGAACATTTGGCCAATCACAAGCAAGTGTTTTCTCGTCTTCGGAATAACGGAGCGAAGTTGGGTTTATCAAAATGTGAATTTATGCTGAACACAGTGCCGTTCCTTGGACATGTAATCAGGTCGGAAGGAGTTCATCCAATGGCGAAAATGGTAGAGGC
Organism: Trissonchulus latispiculum; assembly: GCA_030248195.1. NCBI lineage: Eukaryota > Metazoa > Nematoda > Enoplea > Enoplida > Ironidae > Trissonchulus > Trissonchulus latispiculum. The sequence continues at coordinate 13,440 of JASAND010014231.1, forward strand.
TATCATCAACCAGCAACAGTCACTCAACTAAAGAGTTGTTTTCTAGGAATGGTAACCTATTATGGAAAATTTATACGGAACTTATCATTTTAACACAGCCCCTGGTTAAGCTGCTGTCAAAGGATGAACCGTGGAACTGAAGAATGGAACAAAACCAAGCGCTTAAAAATATCAAAAATGTTTTGGTAGGATCACAAACACTTTGCCACTATGATCCTGAATTGCCTGTGGTACTAGCCACGGATGCATCTCAATCAGGAATTGGCGCCGTCCTTTCCCACCGTTTTCCTTCAGGAGATGAAAGAATAATAGCAGCAGCTTCAAAGACGTTATCAAAGCAAGAACAAAAATATTCTCGTATAGAAAAAGTGGCTTATTCAATAATTTTTGGAGTAAAAGAGTTTTATCAACATTTGTATGGAAGAAAGTTCATCTTGATCACTAAGCCGCTTGTGACCTTGTTTGGGCCAAAGTCTGCAATTCCCACCTGCGGTGTCAGCCGGTTACAACGATGGGCCATTATTTTATCAGGCTTCCACTATGATGTAGTCTACCAAAGTTCCCAAGAAAATGCAAATGCAGACTGTTTCTCCCGTCTACCAGATTCCACCACAGAAAACGAATTTGTGGATGAGCCATTGGAAGAAGTACATAACATATACCTGGACCTTACCGAAAGCTTGCCCGTCAAAGTTAGAGATTTCAGAGAGCGGCGCAAGAAGACGCCGTGTTAAGCAAAGTTTACAGCTATACGAGTAAAGGTTGGCCTACTCAGCTAAAATCCACGGAACGATTCCTCTGTCCCTATTTCGAAAAGAAACAAGAATTATCATTGGACAATGACTGTCTTTCCTGGAGAGGTCGAGTTATAATTCCATCAAAATCCTACGCAACCATGTTGCAAGAGTTGCACTGTGGACATCTGGGTGGAACAAAGATGAAAGGAAAGGCCCGACAGCTGATGTGGTGGCCATTGATAGACAAGTCTACTGAGGATTATTGAGATTATAGTCAATTGAAGCAAAGCAAAGTTTTGTGCCAATAACTCAATGACTGTTGTAACCAACATATTCTGTCGTTATAGTTAATCACCTTACGTTAGTCACAATTATAGTATGTTAGTTGAGTCAGTCAGTCCATTGAGTTGGTTCCTTTCTTGCCCTAATACCCAATGGTTATGGGCCCAGTGGTCTTCTAGTGGTTGTGGTCCTGGTCCTTGTGGTTGGTTCCGCTGGGTATCTTTATTTTGGGTTGGGGCTTCCTCTGCCAACAGCAGCTGCGAATATGGCTGATACTTCAAAGGGACTAATCATTGAGAAGTTTTATGGTTCCAACTATCGAGTTTGGAAATTCAAAATGAAAATGCTATTGACTGAAAAGGATCTGTGGGGACACATCGAAGGGACTGACTTTCTTCCTGATGGTGCGACTGCAGCTCCAAGAAAGAGACTTTAACAGAAAAGCAAGCAAAGCCTTAGCAACTTTAGTACTCTGCTTAGATGATTCGCAGATCTTTCTTGTAAAGTCCGCTCCCACAGCTCGTGACGCATGGGAGAATCTTCAATCCCACTACGAAAGAAAAGACCCTGCAGAACAAGCTTTTCCTCCGCCGCAAGCTGTTCCGGTTGAAATGAAGGAAAGTGATGACATGTTGGGACATATCAATAAAGTCAAGGAACTCGCTGATCAATTATCTGCTATTGACGCTGCCATTTTAGAGGATGGCCTGGTAACTATTTTGTTATCTAGCCTCCCTGAGTCCTATGACAATCTTATAACTGCACTCGAGTCCCGTGCTGATGACCTAAACTTGGCGTTTGTGCAGAGCAGATTGTTGCAGGAAGAGTCCAAACGAAAAGAAGGTTTGGCAGATACTGCAAGCAAAGAAAGCGCTTTTATTTCTGGAAAGACGCCAAGGCCAAAAAGGTGAGAAAGGAGAACTGTTACAATTGTAACAAGCCTGGTCATTGCTTTATGAATGCAAATCCCGAAACTTCAAAAACGCACTGGAATCCTAAACCTGGCAACCCAGGAAAGAGAAAAAGAATCAGGTCAATGCAGCACGTAAAGTCAGCGAAAGTTCAGATGATTCCGAACAGCGGAGCGCCTTTGTAGTAACCGATGAACAAGTCCTGGTATCATGCAATGACAAGAACAGTTCCGAACTCTGGTATGTGGATTCTGGCGCATCACAACATATGTCCTTTCGCAGAAGATTGGATGGAAGACTACAAAGAATTAAAGAATCCCGAAAAGGTTACACTAGGAGACGGCAGAATCGTAGAGGCAGTCGGCAAGGGCAGCATCTCTATGCTAATGAAGCTCCCAACAGGGGAGATAAGAAGATAGAATTTAAAGATGTTTTATGTGTACCTAGGTTAACTTTGAACTTACTCTCTGTCAGTGCCATTGCAAAAGGGGGAAACGGTAGAGTTCCAAAGGGACAGTGGTGCCAAATTACCAAAAACGGGCACGTCCTGGGTGTTGGTGAGCTCACTGGCAAACTGTATAAACTGAACTGTTCTTGGCCGAGTGAGCGGGCCACTGTGGTTTCTCTTGAAAACATTGACATTTGGCCCCAAAGGCTTGGGCATTTAAGTGAAAACAATTTAAAAACTCTTGTGTCTCGAGAGTTGGTAAGGGGGATCACTCTGGAAACCGGGGAAAAATTGGGTTTCTGTCGAAGCTGTGTGGATGGGAAAATACACAAGGCAAGCTTTCCAAAACAAAGTCAGACACTAGTTGAGAGTGTGCTGGAACTGGTTCACTCTGACCTGTGTGGACCAATGAAAACCAGCTCAATTGGAGGATCAAAGTACTTTCTTACTTTTTGTTGACGACAAAGTCACTTAGTGTATGAGGTATTTCTTAAAACACAAATACCAGGTTCTGGAAAAATTTAAAGAATTTGAAGCAGAAGTAACTAATGATTAAAAAACGATTAAGACTCTGCGTACTGACAACGGATCCGAATATACTTCAAATGAATTCGAAAACTTCTGTAAAAAGAATGGAATTGTTCACCAGTATACCGTACCATACAATCCAGAACAAAAACGGTACGGCCGAAAGAATGAACAGAACTTCGGTCGAGTCAGCAAGGTTTATGCTTAGACATGCTAATCTCCCAAAAACGTTTTGGGTGAGGCAGTGTCGACTGCTGTTTACTTGAGAAACCGGTCCCCTACAAAAGCGGTTCAAGGTCAAACACCCTTTGCAGCAATCTACGGACGAAAACCAAGCGTAGCCCATACAAAAGTGTTTGGGTGCATTGCATATGCACATATTCCAAAGATGAACAGAGAAAGTTTTGATCCAAAATCTGTCAAGTGCAGATTTATTGGATACAGTTATGGAATTAAAGGGTTATCGACTTTTCAGACCTGAAACGACAAAAAGTTTTTGTTTGCAGGGAGGTCATGTTTGACGAGAACAACTTTGGTGGCAATTCGGATTCCAGTCAAGATTATAGCTGTTTGGGAATCAGAAAGCGATGAATCTGAAGAGCGACAAGAAGAACAAAATGCTGTAGATCAACTGCCGGTTCCAACCGAGCCTGGAGCAAATGATCAAAGTATAAAATACCGTCTACGAAAGACCAGACAACCCCGATTATAGTATGAAGATATCGGTGACTACTCAAAAGGTGTGGCTCGAAGTCGCGTCCACTATACCTGTGTTGGCGAGCAGATCGATGAGCCAACGACGATCACAGGCGCGTTCCGTAGTGCGGAACATGCGAATCAGTGGAAAGAAGCAGCACAATTCAAAATTGATTCAGTTCCCCTCCAGCCTGGCTTGAAACTGGAGAAATCGGTTAAAGACGTAGAACTACTGGATCCTGTCATAAAGATATACTATCAAGTGATCGTTGTTAACTTGCCGTAAATTGCCATCGCTACTCGCCCCGATTTATCTGCAGCAGCGTGGAGCAGTATGCCAGCATGCATCATGCCCTGGTCAGAGCCGCTGGAAAACCATGAAACATAAACCACCCAGAT
>JASAND010014232.1:0-33487 GCA_030248195.1 Trissonchulus latispiculum
GGAAAATTTAGTTATTTAAGGAAAATGGAAAAAATGTGTAGAAATATAGTTGGCCTTTACAACTCTGAAGCAAGTAGGTAGCAGAAGCGTCATTGACAGACAGTCAGGTAAATTAAAGTTTGAAAAAAAGTTTGAAAATGTTACTTAATTAAATTTACGTACTTAATTAGACAGTTAATTAACAAACACTAATTAGGCAGGTAAACAAACTATAGTCTAGCAAACTTAAAGTTAAATACGTAGATAAAGTAAATAACACTGTTGAAAGTTTAATACAATGTTAGAAAGCTTATTTAAGCTAAAGGCAAAATTGGCAAACAATGACCTTGAGAACATCTGCACCAACGGCTAGTACTTACATGATTAATGACCTTACCTGTATGATTAATTAGCTCCCATTTGACTCCAGCACACCTGTACAAAGAGGTCCCATTTGTGCAGACCTATACTACTGTGAACCATTAACTTATATAAATTTTGAAATCTTATTCCGTATTGTGCGAAATTTTTCGATGAAAATAGGGCAGATGAGCAGAGATATATCCTGCTACCGACACCTGATCCGTTCAAGAGTTTCTGAAAAATCCGCTCATATTTGTGTTCCACTGCTTGAAAATTAAATTGAGTTGAAGTTGAATAGCAGCGCTTAAAGCATTAGTCTGTTTTAGGTGGTTTGATTCATGCATTAACAAGGTATCCAATTCTGGGCCTCTACGCCTGAAAAATTCCAAAAATGAGGTAGGGTCTACCCTAACCCAAAATTAGGAAAAATTGCACATTTTTGAAACGCAAAAATCGTTAAAATTTGCTAAAAAGTGTTCAATTGTTTTGTAAAAATCGTTATATGCCCTACCTTATTTCCTTCTGGAATAGAGAGAGTCGGCCGCTTTGGTGGTCTATCCGATGCTTGTTGGTTTGATAGACCCCTCAGCGATTTTTAGCAAAAACGGAACATTTTTAGCAAATTTTGCCATTTTTAAAAAAGTTTCTTACTAAAAATCTTCATTTTCCACTAATTTTTGGGCAGCAATGTAATAAAAGGGCAGGCTCTCTCGTCCAGAAGGAAATAAGGCAGGGCATATAACGATTTTTACAAAACAATTGAACACTTTTTAGCAAGTTTTAACGATTTTAGCGTTCCAAAAATTTGCAATTTTTGCTAATTTTGGGGTAGGGTAGAAACCACCTGATTTTTGGAATTTTTCAGGCGTAGAGACCCAGAATTGGATCCCTTGTTAATGCATTAATCAAACCACCTCGAACAGACTAATACTTTAAGCGCTGCTATTCAACTTCAACTCGATTCAATTCAGGCAGTGGAACAGAAATATGAACGGATTTTTCAGAAACTTTTGAACGGATCAGGTGTCGGTAGCAGGATATATCTCTGCTCATCTGCTCCTATTTTCATCGAAAAATTTCGCACAATACGGAATAAGATTTCAAAATTTATATAAGTTAATGGTTCACACATTTTGTTTGTTGCGTTGTATACTAATTTAGATTTATTTTGCGCAAATGTAACGCAGCCTTGCTGCAAAATCATTTTCGTAACTAACTTTAGTAAAACATTTGTGTTTAAAATAGTATTTGGCATCGGGATTCGATCTGTAATCATACCAGCGCCAGCCAAAAAGAAAGCTGGCTAGATTGGTGGGCCAATTCGACGCGACGACTTCGAGTACTGTGAATCAATAAAAGCGTAAATTGTACATATAAACACATAAAAGCACCGACCGAAGTCAATAAAAGTAGAAATTGTTCCACAAAATTCAATTGTTCTACGAAATTCATCAACATTACTCCAACATTCAGACGACTCTGTCTGTGTAAGCTCGGTGTATACTCGGTGTTGGCTCGGTGCAAGCTCGGTGTATACTCGGTGTTGGCTCGGTGTTAGCTCGGAGTGACTCGAAACTCAAAGCCGAGGTGGTTGAACAGATGAGGGTAAACTGAAAGCAACTGTTGGAATAATGATCAAAAGGGTCGAAGCAGGTTCAGAGTAGGTTTGATCCTGGTAGGCCAGCTGTGGAAAATCGATTGATGCTAGGACAATGTAAGCTTAGACTATAGTTGATGTAAGGTCGGAGTGACTGGAGTATGTATGAAGCCAAGGTAGTTAGGAAATGTGTTAAGTTGAAAATTGGGTTAGGTTAATAGGTTAGGTTAGGGTTAGGTTGATGTTTGAAAAGTTTGGTTAGCAAGCAGGGGTTGAGTGCTCGCAATATAAATCAAGGGAAAGGAGAAGGTACAGTGGTAGAGATCAAACAAATTCGTTTAAGACGTTATGAAGTTTCAACGATCGCACAATATGGAGCAAGGTAGGAGTAACTCATAGCAGAATTTTACTGTGGAATGAGAAACCGGAACAATTGATTTGGAGAGAGTGATAACAATGAACAAGACTGAAGGAACGAGAAGGACTTGACTAAAAAACATCATGAAAGGACACAAAAGGAGTAAATTTGGAGTAGGTTTGGAGTAGGCTCAGTGTATACTCGGTGTTGGCTCGGTGTTATTTAAGAGTGACTCAGTGCACAAAACAAGGAAGCTGGTTCTTAGGTAAGGTCAGACAAGATAGGTAAAAGTAAAGTATGAGTGACTCAAGTCCAAAGTAAAGACTTAATAAAGAAGGGAAAGCAACCAAACAGACCGAGAAGACTGAAGAGGGTAGATGAATAGAGAAAATGAATGGGTTGAAGGGGTGTATTATCAGAACCTAAGCGTGATGGGTCCAGAATTATAGAGCTCGACGAGAGGAATCGAATGGTGTTCGTTTCATCGAGATCGGACCAGGGATAAGAAAGTTATGGGTGGTAAAATATTTTAAAACCTTTATGAAACCTGATTTGTTGATACTGCACCAAAAATTATAAAAATCCTTATTTAGCTGAAACTAAGTGTGTTGGATCTAGACTTGTAGAGCTCGAGGAGAGGAATCGAACGGTATCTGTTTCATCGAAATCGGATCAGGGATGAGAAAGTTATGGACCGTTGAAAAATCACCTTATAAAAATTACCTGATTGGATGATGCTGCACGAAGAGTATATAAACCCTTGAAGTTGAAAATTATGTCAGAAGTTTAGTTAGTACAAATTGATCAAAAATCAAGTAAAATAGTCGGCAATTTAGTGGAGTTGGATAAAAGGAACATGATTTGAACAAAAAATGAACAAAAAAGGAACAAAATATAGATCAAAACTAAGTCAAAATTATATTGTACGTATGTATTTGCTGTAAATAATCTCTTAGAAAATGAAAAAATAATAAAATACAAAAACATTGCATGCGCCGGACTAGGATAGATTAGGTTAGGTAGGTAGGTTAGGTACCGTACATAGAAGGTATGTAAATAGATTAGGTAGGTAGGTTAAGTAGGTACGTAGGTGGTAGATTAGATAGCTAGGTGTTCTAGGCTTGTTGCTAGGTTAGTTAGGTAGAAACTGCAGATGTCGATAGATCAAGTAGGTAAAGGTACGTATGCTAGGTAGGTTAGATTAGGTAGGAGTCCGGTAATGGGCCGACGCCGGGTCCCAAGCCCCGGGGGAAGAACACAGAGGGGCGGAATGGAAATAGGACAGCTATACCATAGAGAAGGGAACTTGGGCTGTCAAATAAAGTTGGATATTAAAGCAAAGGGGGAGTTCAAGGAATTCGGTGTTTAAGGAATATTATTAGATGAATTTAGATGTGGGGATCAGGGAGTGTAACCGGAGTAGAGAGTGAACAGACCAGAGGTAGTAAGACAGTGAAGGAATGTGGCGGTCTGGAAAAGCTTGTATGGGTGGGAGGGAATATCTCAATCCAATGATTGGGGTGCGAAATGTCGACCCTATACTACTGTGGCGCCTAACAAAACGGGCGACACGCACCCACAGAGATTTAGCCTCAGTTAGGGACAGACCCCGGGCTACTCCCAGAGCGCTACCTATCTAGAAAACGAGATCAATTTAGTTAATAATTAATAAATAAGATTAATATAGGAAGCAGAAAGACAACTGGCTAATTTATTAGGGCGCACACAGGGAAATTACAACAAGAAAAGAAACCTTCCGGGCTACCCGGAGAGGACAAGCAAATACCGCGGGCTACCCGCAAAATAAACAATAGCAAGGGTACAAGGAGGGGGTACAATGCAAGAGAGGGGGGACCAGCAATTATTGGGGGGAGAGAGGGAAATCAGCAAAAGTGGGGGAGGAAAATTAGCTAGTAAATGTAGTCCCGGGGAGACGGGGACAGCCCCGCAGAGAAGGAGGGGAAAAGGACGGGGTGAATTAGGAGTTAAAAGAAAAACAAATTGAAATTCGTTAGGAACAAAAAGGGAGATTAGCAAAGGTGAGATTAGAATAATTTTTTAAGAAAAAGAGGAAAAACGAAAGTGACTTACGCTTTAGGTGTAGAGATGTGAAGGGCGGGACCCAAACTTTTAGGACCGACCGTACGCGAGATTGAAAAACTCCCAACTGATGAAAAGGTGACGTAAGCGTTCAAGGAGAATTTTGTTATGCGTTGGGAACGGGAGGGTCTATCTTTGCTAAGCCAAAATAATTGCAATGTTAAATTTACGCTCAGAAATAGCGAAATTAAATGTTTTTACACGAGTTTTGGAATATGAGCATAAAGTTAGCACTGCACATTATTTAAAAGGGGATTTTTACATACAAAATAATACACAATTATCGGGCTTCCCAACAATTATAACAACATAATACTTAAGGGAAATTTAGGGTATTTTTAGGGAGTTTTAGGGAAAATCTATGAAAGTTAGGAATTGAAAAGGTTTGGAAAGGGGGTGATAGCGGGGACGCTATTACCCACATTACATCTCCCCAGGGCTTAAAGCACGAGCCCCCGCGAGTGCCAGGAAAAAAGGAGAAAAAAAAGGAGAGTTTTTAAGGGGTGGGGATGCACAGTTGTCAATTATATATATAGTCAGTAACAAACAAATACGTATATATGTAAGTAGAATCAAAATACGAAAATAAGCTAGACATTAAGGTTCTATTTATTAAAGCATTATTCTTTTTGAGAGATTAGAAAAGGGGGACGGGAAAAGGAATGCCACAACCCACCAAGGTTCCGGTCATATAGTATGCCAGCTTCGTAGGGCTATCTCAGGTACGGTGGGGCTACCCCAGCAACCTATACGAGCGCCCTAAAGGGGAAGCGGGGACGGGGTCACCTAGGCTACGCGGCTGAACCCTAGGCTCAAAGGCGGTCTCGGACATATTTTTGATGGGGAAAGGTGAGGGAAATTTCACAAAGGGACTAGAAAATAGATAATTGGCTTACATACATACAGACCACATTTATACCCCATCACGCCCGTTAGGGCCTATGGAACATTTATACACGCATTCATACAGAAAACCAGACATACAAGCCAATACCCGACGATATATTTTACCGTAAAAAGGAAAAAAGGGGGAAAAAGTGTAGGATTCAAAAACAGAAAAGACCCTACATCCGAGACGTAAGTTTGCCCCTCTGCGCAAATTGACCTACTTCGCAACAATCAGGGAAAAGAGACCCTAGCGGCCCTACTTTGTACTTGAGATTTACGCTTGAGATTTAATAGACTAGTCCTTACTACTCAGCTTTGTAACAGGAGTCTTTTTTCGAGACTACATGAGCTCAACAGTAGAGATGCACCGGGCCGGGTCCTAAAATTTGTGGGTCTAAATTAGGAGAATTGTCTTACAAAGATTTTGCTATAATTTCAAGTATATGTCGACAAAATTACTATTGTTGCTTTCATTCAAATCGATGAGTAATATAATAATGAGTGATCTGTACCAATTAGTTAATTTAATTTATAATTAATAATTTATAATATAATATAATCTAAGTAATAATTAATTTTTACTTTTAAAATTCCAAACTTTTGCTAAAAATTGCCAAAAGTTACAAAATTTTGATCCCAGTCAGCATCGGGGTTGAACCATCGAGACTGACATTGGGACCCAAGCCCAGATGCATCCCTTAATAAACCCAATTAAACGTATCAGTTAGTTTAAATTTTCAAAATTTTCGAAATAATTTTGGTACTTTTTCGGCAAAGTTCAGCAATTTGGGTTAATTTCCATATTTCAGCAACACATCTCAATACTTTCTTACTTACTCGTCCTGTGAAATTTAAAAATATTTCATATATCGTAAAATTAAGTCAGAAACAAATTTGTATTTGATTTTTCTCAAAACGTTTGCGCTGTTTGCCTTGACTCTAAAAATGCTTATTATACTAGCCTTGTGTTGCAGATAGGGAAGGCACCAGTATAAAGTTGGAAGTGTACGAACAACCAAACTTTACGAGTGGGAAACTGTGCAAAAGGAGAACGTTGGGAAACTGTGCAAAAGGAGAACGTCGAACCTGAAGGAGATGTAGTTCCAGTCGACCTAACTAACCTCGCCAAAACTACCTAAGTGAATCCCACCGAACGGAGTTAAACCGCCGATGAAAAGTAAAGACTCAAATAGTAAGAACCTACCCCGAATTTTGCTGAAATGCACACACTTAAAATATCTATCTACCAACCCAATCAAATTCTTCCACGGCCTTTCAAAACTAGTTTAATCCTCTTAGCCTTCCTCCCCCTATTGGCTGTGCATTATTCTCTTTGCATTATTAGTCTAAAGTGGGTACCACTTTTGTACGCTCCAGGGTGACCCTGTAGAGCTACATTATTGTTAATTATTTGTATTTGTATAGTTAAAATTATCTTTTCCTTATTATTATGAAAGTCTCTCCTTTGGTATCTTTTATTTAATATCCTCTCTGAATGAAATTATTCTGATAATTTAGGTTCTCTCTATTAGGCTAGTCCATTGTAGCTTGTTCATTGTACTCACTTTGTCTGGTAAAAATTATTTTGTATCTTTACTTGGGATTTAAAGCTTGCGTATCATTTGGTTAGGTTAATTTTCTGCACTGTATCCTTTTCAAATTTTACTGTACGCATTTCGGGGTTCGCCCCTCTGTCAAGCATATTTTTAAAGTAAATGTGGTCTCACTTTTGGGCCATTTTAGGGCGTCTTTTCTCAGCTTAGGTTTTTGTATTAGGATTGTATATTCGGTAGGTAAGGCTTTTCTGAGAATTTATTGGGTAGGTAGATAGATATTTTAAGTGTGTACATTTCAGCAAAATTCCGGGTAGGTTCTTACTATTTGAGTCTTTGCTTTTCATCGGCGGTTTAACTCCGTTCGGTGGGATTCACTTAGGTAGTTTTGGCGAGGTTAGTTAGGCCGACTGGAACTACATCTCCTCCAGGTTCGACGTTCTCCTTGTGCACAGTTTTCCACTCGTAAAGTTTGGTTGTTCGTACACTTCCAAATTTACACCAGAGAATTACAACAGCATTACATGCTATATATGTGTCGTAGTGAGAACAGCTCTTCTGTGAAATTGGCAATTTCACTGGTAGCTGCCTGTGAAACGAGCAATTGGCATTTTCACGCGTGAAACTGGCAATAAGGGAGAAAGGCTAGATTTTCAAGGCTGACAATGTCAAACTAGTATTACAAAAGAAGACTGTTTTGAGTATTCTCTCAGTGTGTCACTACGCTAATTTACTTAAAGTCATTCAAATTTATTGAAGCAGAGAATTATTACAATTATACGTATACTACCGTAAAAGTACGTACCTTACAAATTACATAAGTACAAATTATGTCTCCTTATTTTTGCAAACATTTCCTTTATGACACTTACTATTACAAAAAGCTTCATTTTCATACATTTGCATAACTTTGTGGAGCAACCTCCTTTACAATGGCACAAAGTACTGTTCAAATTATAATTAGTCACACTCCGAAAAGCCGTGACAACAGAGACGGTGGGGCCGTCAGCAGCTTCAGGAAATTGCTGAACTGTGCTGCAGGGAAATACCTTGTCGACGTGAAATCCACTTTCAATGATGCCTGCTTGTGTCTGTAGTTTCACAATGTCACCTTTTCTTTCCACAACTTTTGCAATCAAATTTTTCTGATCCATATTTGATCTGTCAACCCGAGGAATTTTCAGAGCAACATGGCTACAAATTTCGACTGCAGAACTGTAAGATGACCGTCGTTTGGCAAGGTACTGTTTCTACTGATTTTCCCGATCATGAAGGTATCGCAGAAAGGCAGGAACCCGATTTCTTACCGATTCAACGTTATCTCCCAACTCACTGGACGCTTCCTCCTTGTTCCATTTAACAAATGACCCGTTTGCTATTGGTTCATCAAAAGGTCCGTAGGTAGGGGGTTGATCAGTAAGAACATGGACTATCTGAAAAGGGATCTCATGTTGTTTCACAGGAGACCCATGAACCATAGATGCTTTACGGCAATGGCTATGGCAACAGGAGGGTTTCGTTTGTAAAGCAGCAATGGTTGCTCATCTCCTTCTGTTTCTTTCCGTTCTCCTCCTCCTTCTTCTTTTTCTTCTTCTTCTTCTTCGAAGTTCATAAAGGCGCCTAGACTTCAAATTTATACAATGTCATAACAGCTGTTACGTTGTACGTAATTTGTTTTAACTCATTAAATTCATAATGGCGCCTCGCCAAATCTTGATTTGTAATACTAGTTTGACATTGTCAGCCTTGAAAATCTAGCCTTTCTCCCTTATTGCCAGTTTCACGCGTGAAAACGCCAATTGCCCGTTTCACAGGCAGCTACCAGTGAAATTGCCAATTTCACAGAAGAGCTATTCTCACTACGACATATGTATTAAATAGGGGAACATATTCCGCCCCAGTGGAATAAAAACTAGTGTCAGGATCAGCATATATTACGATACGATCTCTACTTTTTCTATTACGACGACCTCTTCGTTATACTGCAGCTAGTCGCTAGTGTTAAACATTAGATGATACATTGTTATTGTGGGAAAGTAATTTTAATCCAGCTAAAGTCTGAAAGATTTCGGATCAATTGCAGCCAAGGAACTCGGCACATACTCATGAATAATACTGCGCCAACTGTGAGCTAGAAACCTAAGTTAGACTTTAATTACAATAGCAAAAACAGTTGACTCTCTGAAAAGTAATTTACAGAAGCTGGTGCAAACTTGCAAAATAATTAAGTTGGTATGGGCACTCGAGCTTTCTCTTGACGTTACCGATTATTTAATTTCTACTATACTCAAGTCATTGTATTCCCAAATTTTGTTTCGCATTAAACAATGTGGTCTTGAAACCTACAAAGTTTGTTTTCCGTTTCCTACATAAGATATCAACCTTTCCTTCTAAACAGTATGTCAGCCCAAAACAACACTTTGTGGTCAGACAAGCTGATTGCAGCAGATCTACAGGCGGCCGGATTCGAAATTCAGATCATAAAGTTGGTGCTATCGGTCGCTGCGATTTCATTCTGTGTTTTAACCGGCATTCAAATTGTCTACTGTAAACTAAGCAAACAAGACCCCATCCATACATTGCTATTGAGTCAACTGGCTTCAGACGTTCTGGGTCTAACACTGTCCACTTACAGTGCTTTGGTCACACTTACAGGTCATGTTCTGGTTCCATTGGATTCGATAGTCGGGTTTACTGGATATATTACCATATTTACGCAGTGCAGTCAACTTTACCACCACGCAGTCGTTGTAATGTGTCGGTTACTGTATTTGCTGAAACGTCCTAACCGGATTTATCTTTCAGCGTTGATTGACAGTAAGCGGTTTTATGCTGGCGTCAGCACTGTTACAAACATTGTAGTGCTGCTTGTAACCTTCACGATTATGTTCCTCTATAACTACAAATTTTACATAAAACCTGGTCTGATTGGAGAATTTATTGGGACTATAACTATGGAACAAAAACGACAATTTCGATTGTCTCTATTTATCAATGGATTAGTTTCCCCTGCCATTACTTTTCTTGGCTACATCGGGTGCTTTGCAATTCTTCGATTTCACAGACATAACACTGATGTGGGAATTCAAATCTCCGCTGACACGTCAACCATAGCGATAAGGAAGGCCGAAGATACAATCTTGTACATATCGTTCATTAATGCACTCCTGCAATGTCTGCCACAACTTACGTGGTCCCTCATACCAGAATACACCTTTATCTTAACTATTGTTAACAGTCTGACATTCAGCACTCTTCGACTAATCTTCAGCAAAACAGTGCGTCGTGAATTTTTGCAGTTTATTCGCTGCAATCAAACCGCCAAAATCAGTCAACTGCCGCTCAGCGGTCAATTACGTAAAGATTTGGCTCTGCCGGGTGTCGACCCAGGGACCTCCAGAACAGCACACAGGAAAGCTAGACAGAGGTCAAAAAGGTCAAGAATTGCGAACACCTGTTAAAATGGCTAAGAACTGAAGGAAACGTCAATATGGTCTTATTCTGGTGTGGCTTGAAAATTCTCGGGAAAATGTAAAAATCTTGTTGTAGGGACAAAGCTTGAAAATGTAAAAATATATAGTTTCAGAAAGGTCTGTGGAGTCAGAAGTAACACGGTGGATGTTCAAAAATGGGTAAAAATCCAAAGTTCCGGATAATCGCTTAATGATGGGTATCATTCGAAAGCGCACTACTAAAAGCGCAATACTTATGACTTGAATGTTTTAAAATCTATAAATTTTTGAATTTATTAGCCTTCAATTTATATGCTCCATACAAAGCTTAAGTTACAGGTCGATTTCATTGCGTACAGAAGGAACGTTCTTAGATCTAGCTTTAATTTATTAGCTTCCAAATGCTCCATACAAAGTTTCAAAGTTACCTAAGTTACCGACGATTTCATTGCGTACATCAGCAACGTTCTTTGAACGTTACCTTGCCCTGGAGTAAGTACTTTCTTATAACGTCATTTTTGAAATCAGACCACGCACATGTTGTATATTCATGTAAAAATGAAATCCATCTAAAAAATTTGGGGCACCTCCATTTAGTGGAATGATCCATAAATTTGTCAAGCAAAGTTAAGTTAACAAAGCTTAAAAACAAGACTACAGGTTGTAAAACAAGTAATCGTGTCTTAAAAAAAGTAATTGCAGACTAAGTTACAGTAGTGGCTACTACCAAGAGTACATAAGACTATGACCGCTGCAGCTGCCGTACTGAATGTATCATAAGCGTGGCACACCCTTTGCGGGCTAACGACTGACCCCCCCCTGCAAATTGGACCCCTCTTCAAAGTAACTCGTCCTTTTATGCGTGTGTTCTAAGGCTCGAAACGGCTCGAAACGGTCAGCAGATGAGTCCCTTACCCTCCAGAATCCGTTTTTTCGGGTTTTTGGCCAAAAACGAAAAATCCGGTTTTTTGGCGAAATTGGGTTGCCGGTTCACCGCTCCCCGCCCAGCGTCCCCTCCTGCACATCAGAAATGAGACCGGGTCACTACTTCTTGACCCGGTGACCCGGCCGACCACTGACCCGGTGATCTAAACATTTAAGTTTTAAGGTAGGAAAATTAAAAAATGTTCATCTGAGGTGACGCAAGCGTTTCCGGCACTTTGGGCTTTTTTGGCGTCCCCAATTTGAAGTTGTGCAAAACTTATCCACTTTTTTAAAGTAATTTTAAAAAGTAAACGTTTAAACGTAAACTAAGTCAGACAAAATTATATATGACTGATTTGGAAGATTTCTCTCTAAGTCTCAAAGCAGAAATGAACTAGTGTTTTGAACAGACACTTTTCTGGATTCTGGTCCTGTTTTGGGATTAAAATTTATTGTTTTCACAAAATATTTTATTTAAATAAAACTGACGGATTCACTCAACGGAGATTTTGTTGAATTTAAGATTATGACCAAGGCTATAGAATTGATGATTGATTGGCTATGGGAGGTTCACCTTGCACGACTCCAAAAAGTGACCCACTTTCAGTCCCTTTACTATATCTCTATTGGTGTTTGAGTGATCAGTGAAATTTTCTCAGGCTACAGAAAATAAAAATTGGTAAAATTTTAAATATAAATACAGTAACCAATTCCATACTTAAAAATACCGGTCCAGACCGGGTCAGAGCTCCTGACCCGGTGGCCCGGTCCACTTTGTGCCCCGAACTGATCCGTTTACCCGGTTTCATCTCTACTGCACACGTCTGCTTGCCATTGCCAACATTTGCCATCTGTTATCGCATCCAAAGCCGTGTTTCCATCCACAAAAGCAGTGTTAATGCATGTTCTTGCCCAATCCATGATTGGTCGGACACTGATCGTAGGGAATTGGTCCATCATAATAGGTATTCGTTTTTTGAAAAGCAATAAAATAGATCACGTTCAAGCATACTTAGCCCTTCAGCGGGCAGCTCGGATTCTATATAACACCGATAGCTGCTCGGAGAAAGACTGAGATACTCCACAATAAAGAATTAGCGAATAGAGAAATAATTAAGTATTAATTATGAAATGGGATGTAATTATGTGGCAGTCCAACAGTAATAGCAGCAGGCAGGACTTCTGAAAGTAAGAAAATCAAATCTACGTATATATATATTATGTAAAATGCATGTAGAAATGCATGCAAATGCTCAGTGAGCTCTTAAGGCAACTTGACCGCAAATAAGCTGGCAACTGTAGAAGTGTAGAAGGCATCATAATTTCAGCTATTAACGATAAATTAATTAATATTTTTAGCTTTTTTGAATTCTCCGGACAATTGTGTCATGTTACCTGGGGCCAATTTCATAAAAACTTGCAAGTTGCGGATTCCGCAACTCGCAGCTGTAAGTAGACGATTTGCAAGTTAGTTGTAAGTAATACATAAAGTATCAAGTGCTGAACCCGTACTTGCACTCGAATTGCGAGTCAAGTGGGTTGCAAGGTGCAAGCCCGTTTTAACACTAACAGCTAGTAAGCGTTCCGTAAATCTCGCTGGAACAGTCAGTTGCAACTTGCAACTGCGAGTAAAGTCGTCTAGTAAATTTTAACTAGACGATTTTTTAAAAATTGGAATATCTTCCTTGAATTTTATCAGTTTTTAACCAAATTAAACAAGTTTATAAATACTTTGAAATGTTTTGAATACTTCGGGGACATTTCAATAAAGTTAAAGACGCTATGAAAAAGTTAGGATTTTTAAAATAATTTTAGTCAATTTTGCTTATTCTCTAATTTGCAACGCAGGTACTCGTGTAAGGGAAGTAGGCATAGGAAAGATTGATAAGCCTGCAATGGGAGTTCAGCTGATGGTCCCGTGGTGTAGTGGAATAGCATGTCTGACTCTAGAGCAGAAGGGCCGTGGTTCGATCCCCGGCGGGACCAATTCTTTACTTTCAATGGTGAGTGAAAAGCTGAACCTCCCTCTTCCCTTCTCTCTTCTAGGTCCTGGTTTCGTGGGTACGAGGGTGCCTGACGCCTCCCGTTCGGGCTTGTCCTTGGTTTCTTCCTGGTCAACCAGCCCTGGTAGAAGCGCTACATGTGTCGAGGCTGCCTCAGGACCCGGATTGGACTACTGTCTCCGGTCCCCCAGTAGTTGCTTCTGGTTGGTTGGATCTAATGGGGTCTGGAACGTGTGTCGGAGGAGCACGGATCCCTTGGGCTCAGAATGCCCTGCGCTGGATGCGCTCTCGGTTGGATTCCGAGTTGAGTAAGCCGCGGGACGCGTCTTAAAGAAACCCGGGGGAGATGTAAGGGAAGTAGACATAGGAAAGATTGATAAGCCTGCAATGGGAGTTCAGCTGATGGTCCCGTGGTGTAGTGGAATAGCATGTCTGACTCTAGAGCAGAAGGGCCGTGGTTCGATCCCCGGCGGGACCAATTCTTTACTTTCAATGGTGAGAGAAAAGCTGAACCTCTCTCTTCCCTTCTCTCCTCTAGGTCCTAGTTTCGCCTGACGGCTCCCGTTCGGGCTTGTCCTTGGTTTCTTCCTGGTCAACCAGCCCTGGTAGAAGCGCTACACTCGCACTTGCGTTGCAAGTTCGTCAAGTTCCGCAACTTCCTTAGCTAAATTCCACAAGTTTTCGGAAAACGTTTTATGAGACACTAGTAACCAACACTTGCGATTCAAGTGCTTGCACGTTTGCAAACGTTTGCTTGCAAATTCGCACTTGCAAATTCGCATTTTATAAAATTGGCCCCTGGGGGCAGTTCCATAAAAACTAGACTCGCATGCGAGAACTCACAAGGCAAGTGCGAATTGCGAGTGAAAATGTGTCATAAAAAATTTTCAAGGGCTCGACCAAAATAGCTGAGGTTCTGCTGCTACTAGTAGCACTGGCACTAGCACTGCTAGTGCGAGGTGCAAGTATTATCTTGTTTGTATGTAGAGGAAATCATTTAAAACGATACGACAGCGTAAAGAAAAATTTCTCTTCACGTTACAAAAATTTCCAAAGCAAAAAACTAATAAACGCTGAAGATATAGCATATTTTTAAAATTAAAGTCAAAATTCACTAGAGAACTGCATCGTTGCTAGTATCGGCATAGCCTGCAACAACTAAAGTTATATGAATTATGAAATAGGAACTACGAAGCAGTTACATCTACCCGCACTTGGCTACCCACTATACTTGCCAATCCAGTGCTAGCACTAACTTGATTGGAATGGCTTTATGAAACAAATTATCTACTTGACTCGAATACTAGACTCCGCTGGTAGTCGAGTCAAGTGAAAAAGTTTTATGAAACTGCTCCCTCTTCTGCTAAATTTGTGTCAGTCGATTATCATTTGAGGCCAAGTGTAGCGAAGCCAATCAAACGAGGTTTTATGTAAGATTATGTCTTCTAAAAAGATGAGCAAAATCCTCAGAAAAGTATAAATCTTCTTTCAAACGGATATAATAATTCAGAACTAAAACTAAGTGCTCCTACCAAAAATTACTGTTAGTATCAGTAGCCAACAAATTATCAGTGCAAAAGCTTTTTATGTGCCATAAAATTTTCTCTACAAAAGGCAAGAGACGCCACCCTTTGTGTACTTTGACTAGGTATAAGTCATTTAGTAAGAATTCAGCCAGCTATTGGTACAAGAATGATAAGAAAAAAGCTGCTTCATACCCATTCAAGTGTTACACAAGTTCTTTTAAAGCTGAAAAAGTTTGCTTTTAATAAAAATGATAAACGAAACAAATAACTAGCCTTCAGAACGCAGGTGTTCGATCTCATGTGCAAGTTTTATCGAAAAATAATACTTTTGGAAAAAGGGGTTTCTGAGAAATTTTTTAGACAATACTGAATTTAAAAAATTGGCCATTAACTTGTGAGTGGTTAGAGAATAAAGAAATTTAGTAAAAATAAATGCTAAATAAAATTTAGGTTCCGGCAATATAGGGTACATTAAACTTTAAATCTGGAAGTTTTTAAATTAAGATAACTAAAGGGGTCAACGACGGAGTATTATCCCTTTTAGGGGTGATCTTGTTTGATTTAGCAACATTCGCTTTTCGTTCGATTCGCAGGGGGCCAAGGGAAACCGAAAAATTTTGTCTCAGATTTTGCTGAAAACTTGCAGAAGCGGGTTTCCGCGGCACAGAATACGAATCTATAGTCCATTTTCGGTTCAACTTTTCGTTAGCTTACATCTTCAGCTTACAACTTTAGCTCATACTGAGCTAACGAAAATCTGAATTGAAAAATACATTTAGGATCTCTTTAACTTTATCCCTCCCAACTGGTTTGGGGGGGATAAAGTTAAATTGGGGTCAGCAATCAAAATTTGTGTAAAAGGGAACCAATACTTGGCGTCCTTTTAGTAGTCATTAGAAGTTCTTCCATCAGAAGATGAACACAATTTGAATAAAGTTATTTCGTATTGTTAGCTCAGTATATATAAGCTTACATGTTAAGCTTACAAATTTAGCCTATACTGAGCTAACGAAAAGCTGAATTGAAAAACGGGTGTCAGATTCGTGCTCAGCGCCACCGAAAACCCCTGTATGCAAGTTTTCAGCAAATGTTTTTTCAAAAATTATTCGTTTCCCCTTGGTCCCTTACCAAACTAAAATTTAAAATGTTAAAAAATTTTAAAATTTTAAATGTTTTAATTCAGCAGTCTCCAATATGAAGCCATACAAGAAATAATGCAATAAAACACAATGTGACACTGAATTAGTGCTTTTAGGCAGGTTTTAATTCTGGGGGGGATAAAGTTTAATTGGGGTTCTGGGGGGGGATAAAGTTAAATTTATCCGGGATAAGTGAATTAGGTTTGTTGTTCTGCAATCTGAAAACCCCCCTCATACAACTTTACAGCAAAATCGGCGACAAAAGTTTTCGGTTTCCCTTGGTCCCCTTACGGATCGAAAAAGTTTAATTTCACGCAATCGAACCAAATTGCGACATTTAAACCTAGTGATTTTTTGACGTAAGGCCGAATAGCAGCATCCGTATGCGCTGTGGCCTGTCCCCATATAGAACCTAGTAATGGGCATGGATATCTTTTCACATCCGCCTACTGAAAAATTAGTTTCAAAATTTTATTTCGCAGCTAATTTCAATTTTTGTCAATTTTTCACTTCAATTCACGTCAATTAAGTGAATTTCAATCAACAATATTTTAGATAAATTTTAGAAATATATATATATATATATATATATATATATATATATATATATATATATATATATATATATATATATATATATATATATATATATATATATAGCGCTTATAAATTGTCAAAACATTGTTAAGTTTTTATTGCATTGCCGAAAATATAAAGGCATTTCCGGATATTTTGCTCAAATCGGATATTGTCCGGATATAAAGTTATCCGGATATCCATTACCCATTGCTATTTTGAACTGAGCATGGTCGAACATAAACCCATATCAAACCTTAGCTCGATAGGTCAAATTTTATTAATGTTAGCCCGGGATAAATAATGGGGAAAACCCGTTCCAGCCTTCTCTTGTTTTGCTCCTATTTCAAATTGCTGTCATATGAGAAACTCCAGTAGCTTTTCGCCAATTATTATCAGACTTTCTTTGCCTCAGGAAATAGATAGCATAACCAATAAGCACACTGTTAGGTTTGCTGGAAAACTCAGGCTCACTTTAAACCGATTTGAGAATAAATGTTGTAGATAACGAAAAAACATAAGAAAACCCGGAAAAATCCAGAGAACTTTACGATGAGCAGAGTAAGCCAGTGCTAACTCCTAATCGAATAAGCTTGCACGGCTTGCATGATATTCATAACATTTCGGTCAAAATTATGATGATCGATATTAAGATTAATATAAAGATTAATAATTAAGATGATGTCGATTATAGTTGTTTGATACGTGTTTATTAGCTTTCGAACGAAAATCTAAATTCAGATTAGCTAATTCCTGTCAAAATTTGGATGTTTTAGAGTGTCCATTCATTCATATCTTGACGTGGGTGTGACCCGTTTAGAGTTGTTAACCGTGTGTTTATATACATGCGAAGAGACTATCAAGAATCTGATTGGCCGCAGCAGTAATCCTAGCTGAGGTGTAATTGTAATTTTAGAATCATTTTAGTCCATTTGGGGATAAATACATGGTTAGCAACGCTAAGCGGAACCGTCCCTGAAGTCTGTCTGTTCCAAGCATCGTGCACCATTATTCCATTATAAAGAGCTTGGTATCTTACCATTACTCTTGCTTGCTAGTATAACCACTTGGTAAAGCCTGGAGCTGCCAAATTATATTTAAATGTGTATTTAGCCGTGGAATGTGGAGATGGAGGTTTGTACAATTACAACTGTGA
This sequence comes from Trissonchulus latispiculum, assembly GCA_030248195.1. NCBI lineage: Eukaryota > Metazoa > Nematoda > Enoplea > Enoplida > Ironidae > Trissonchulus > Trissonchulus latispiculum. The sequence continues at coordinate 17,615 of JASAND010014232.1, forward strand.
TACAATTGACGCTTCATTTAATGGAAAATGAACATGGTTGGTGAAAATGAAAAATTGGTCAATCAAGCAACCTATTGCAAGCGACTGGAACAAGACTAAAAATTAAGCTTCACATTATTGGAAAGGGCAAGACTTGCACTGAACCGTTTGTTGTAATGCTTTGTTGAAAATTAGGCAAAATTTGCGACAATTGGCAAAAACCATGATCTTCAATTTATTTTAACAAAAGCTTTCACAGAAAGCAGCTGTGTACTACAAAATGGTCTATGGCAATAGAAACAGATAGTCGTCGGCTTTCCAAAATGTGCAGCATAACCCTCAATATGCACTATGCAGTCGCTGGTAAGATGTGAGACGTGACGAGCTGTTTTAGGAGGATTTCATTGGTGTAACCCTAGTCGACATGCTCGCATATTACACTGAAAGATCTAAAGTTCTAAAGGATGCTAAATAAAAGTTTTTGGCTTGATTAGAAACAGCTAGTGTAAGGGTCTGACACAGTTGTTTGCTGTAATGAGCAGAATCTGATTATTAGGACCTGTTTTGGATTTAAAACTGGACTTAGAACCTATTAATCTAGGATTTCAAATCAATGCCGCTATTAGTTCATAAAGACGAAAAGGTACCTACTGACCGAAGTTTGAAAATAGCAAACACTAGTCATATGATATAAGATTTAACCATTTTCGATAAAAGCTAACTGGACCCAGTTACAGAATTTTCAGTGCTGTTAGTTAACGCAGAGTTGAGCTCACAAACCACAGGCCGAGTAACTACTAATTATTTAACAAAAGAAATGTTTCAGCGGAATTAATCTTTTCAGAAACCTAGAAATTTCCTGCAAAGGTGAAGCAAACTTTGCAATCTGCGCAAAATGGGCCGCCCGCCCGCAAAATAGAAGCAATTCAATGACTGCCAGAAGTGTGACCAGCTTTATAGCATAACTTTTGCTGAAGAAATTCAATACGAATAAACAAAACTGGGGGACCCCACATGTAACGTTAACTGGGCTGGATCAAATTTTGTATGACGCACTGCACAAAGTCAGGCGGGGCAGTACTATAATTTACATAGAGTCTAAGCTACAATGGAGACGGGCTAGCTAGGGCATAAATGTTAAGCCAAGCAAATAGGCGACTATTTATGATTTGTCTTATCATGTTCCCGCCTATTGCCAGAGTACACTGTATACAATACAATATCACTAGCGAAGCGGCACAACGTGTTAATCTTTGTATTAGCTTTATGGCCCTATATATTTGAAGATTACTTGACCCCGCACGTATAGCATTGTGTTAAAGTTGTTATATAAGTCCTGGTTCCTAGCCTTAAAATTCAGGATTATTGCTCAAGAAAAAAGTAAAATTAATATTGCTTAATAACTTTGGTGGGCATACAATTTTTTACTTATAACTAACATTTAAAAACAACAAAAACGGAAAGCAATAATTTTATGGCGAGCCAAGCCCCCTCCTATCAGAAAACTTTGAATCTATGAATAGCGTTTGACCACTAACAGTGTAAAGTGATATCGTTTTTAGAAGACAATGCTCCCTGAAAAAGTTTATAATAGAGAAATGATAATATTCAGAAACTTTTAAACAAACATAATTTGAACCCTTTGTTTATGAATAGCTGAATGAAGGACAATAAAGCTTGTTAAACACAGAATCTGATATGGATGGCAGTTAAAGTGTAAAGGAGTAAAGCAATCAGATATCACGAAGCTTGGATACACCCGCAGCAAATAGTCAAATTTTGCAGTGTCTGAGAGGAACAAAAGCTGGAAATATTTTGGAAAAATTAATGTTTCGTGAAGTGATGGTTAAATTCAAAATTAATTAGAAAAACATAGAATTCTAAGGAGACGTTTTTCAATAGTTTAAAGAAAGTTTTTCAATAGTTCAAATAATTTTCCTTAATAACAAAGAGCACCAAGCGGGTCTTATCTCGATTACCCCCCCACCACTCAAACTCCTTAAAACATAACCAAATGAGCTAAAATTTGGTATGGGTATGTTTTCGACTGCGCTGAGTTCAAATATCGTAAAATTTTTCGATTTTGCGAAATTCGATTTTTTTCGGTTTCTAAGGGGGGGGGGCGGCTATGCCGGGGGGACCAAGCGAAACCGAAAAAATTTTTGTCTTCGATTTTGCTGAAAAACTGTATATATGGGTTTTCGGGGTCGTAAAACACGAATCTGCAGTCCGTTTTTCGATTCAGCTTTTTGTTAGCTCAGTATTTGCTTACATCTAAAGCTTAAATCTTTAGCTTATACTGAGCTAACGAAAACCTGATTCTAAAAATAGACTCCAGATTCGTGTTCTACGACCCTCCTTAGAAATCGAAAAAAATCGAATTTCGCGAAATCGAAAAATTTTGCGATATTTGAACTCAGCGTGGTCGAAAACATACCCATACCAAATTTTAGCTCATTTGGTCAAGTTTTAAGTTTTTAGAGTTTCGGGGGTGGGGGTAAAGACCCCTCCAAGCTCCCATTTCAGTCCTTTTTGCAAGGCAAATTTCTTATCTCATTGGAATATGAAATGATCAAGAGGGGTCCTAGTAAATCGTGTATTTGATCGTTTTTATCTCAAGTAAGAACATTTTACATGTTTACATCTCAAAAGTTCCACCCTAAATTACCGACACACTGCGAGCTCTCAGAGTTTGTAACAGTGCTGACGAATGGGATGGGATCCCATGGGTTGGGATGGGATTAGATTCCGATCTCGTTCCATATAGGATGGTGGGATTACTTGGGACTAAATCCGCTTTTACAGTGGAATACCAAAATTTGAGTTTTGAATTTTAACCTTTGATAATTGTATCAAAATTATAAATATTTCTAGATGCTTCATAGCTTACAGCTGGTAGCGATGCTATTTACAGGAAATAACAAGTTTCCGTTTAGTCAAGGGACCTGAAACTGAAACTAAAATTGTTTTAATCAGTCGACAGAATCGGCAATTTGAAACTAAAATTTGGTTATTCTGCAGGATGAGGAGGAGGCTTAATAACCATCCATTTATGTTTATATGAAACCTAGACGTTAGAAACGTCCTTTCTTGAATGAACTCAAACTCCGACAACTGAAACTGAAATTATTTTGCGTTGCCGACTGAAACTGATAGAATTTTCTTCAAACGACTGAAGCTGAAATAATTTTGGATCGCCGACTACAACTGAAACTGTAATTAAAACTTCTTCTAAAACAAAGAGATAGACACTGGATTATTGTTTCATATCCGGATATCCGCCTATTTTACCTTAATGGCAATATCCGGCTATCGGAATATCCAGCTAACCGCTTAGGATTCTCATAACTTTATATTTTTTGACCAATAATTTAAAATTTTGCATGGGTGCACACTGGAGGCTGATGAATTAAAAATGTTTTAAATCTTAAAATATAAAAAAATTTGAAAAATTTAAAATTTTAGCTTGGTAAGGGGGACCAAACGGAACCAAAATTTTTGAAAAGTTAAAGCTAAAGCTTGAGTTAACGAAAAGCTGAACGGATTTCAGATTAGAAAACCCCTGTATGCAAGTTTTCAGCAAACCTTTTTAAAAAATTTTTCGGTTCCCTTGGTCTCCCGTTAGCAAACTAAAATTTAAAATTCTTAGTTTTTTAATTCATCATCCTCCAGGACCTACGCGAAATTTCAAAGTTATTGCTCAAAAAATTAAAAGTTAGGGCTGTGGGGAAAGCGCTGAAGATCCATCGCCCAGAGTTGGCGATGGACACATTTTTGGATCACAGCAACCGCTCCGCGTCCGCGCTCCCGCATCTTCGGTTACCGCGAACGCCCGGGACCATGTCCGCAGCCCGCACGAAATTTGCCTGACCGCACTGACCACAGGGTGAAAAGCTAGCTTCGAACAAATTTTCATTGCTGAAGTAAGGAAAATTCTGATTTTTTCGGAACACACTCATTTAATAGTCCAAATATTATCTTTTTCAGTAAAATTGAAACTGCACGTCAGAATGAAAATGTGCCCAGTAAAGTATATCCAATCTTACCGATGCTCGTTTCTTCTTTTCTAGGGAACTTTTATACAACTAAACAGCGCTCAACTCAAAGTCAGCATCTTTCATAACTGTAGCCAAACACTAGTGTTGATTAATACAGCGAGCAGTTTACTTTCAGAAAATACTCACTGTAAGAGGATCCAACGCACAGTGAAATGTAGGCGTCAACGAAAACGTTGACAGCAATGTTCCAAATACGCTTTACTAGCAAAGCAACTACACGTGTAACTAAAACCGCCTGACTTCAAGTCCCCGATCAAAACTCTCTTGGACAAAAACGATATTCATTAACTTTTTGTCGTTACACCAATTTACATTTCCCTCCCCCTACAACAAAAACTGTTAAATCGTACGGTACATTGATATTGTAATTTACCAAGACAGTGATACTAGCAGCTTTAATAATTTTATGCTTGCAATTTTGATAAATTCGGACGGCGCGCGTATGTGTTTCATGAAGGGGACCCGACAAAACTAATGATGAACATGGAATTGATCAGTGTTCAAAGAATTGACTAACAAAAGTATAGTTATGGTAATATAAATAATTAGAAAAATATAATATTGATTAAATATAACAAAGTATAGATCCGTTCAAGAGGATGGCTCAGTTTTATAACGCTGGGTACATTCAAGATGGTATCGCCTGTAAGTGAAGCCAGGACGCCTAAGCGACCCAGGCTTTAATGTTCCACAGGTCAACTGAGAGTATCCTCTTGTTGAAGAGGTGTAGGCACCAACGGCAGCAGCTTCGCCTGTAAAGAGACCTGTACGTCCCAGCGAACTGTCGTCTATACCCATCACTTCTGCCACGGACTGGTCACATATGGGCGTAGATTGTCTGCGTGCACCTGTTGAACCCGCCCATTGTTAACATTTTGAACTAAATAGACGGTGGGAGATTTTCTTCTAATCACTTGAAACCCTATTCTCCATTTCCGTAGAGACCAGCTCACCTTAGAATTTAGCAAAGGCCTCAGAAGCACACGCTGGCCGACGCCATACTCTGTCAACTTTGTCTTTCTGTTATAGTGGGCAGCTTGCTTATCTCTAGCTTTCGATAGATTATAGCGAGCCATCGAATAAATGTCGTTAAGCCCGGCTTCCAGATGATCTCCGCAATCTCTAGGAATTGGAGATTTATTCCCAATAGTCTGGAAACTGTAATCTAAAGGAAGTCTAGGTTGTCTCCCGTATAGTAATTCAGATGGAGGAAAACCTGTAGCTGATTGAACACAAGTTCTCAACGCCAAACACACGTAAGGAACAAAGGTGTCCCAATCCGTACCCCTTTGATTTGCATACGTGAACAAAGACGTTTTGATAGTACGAATGGTACGCTATACCAAACCGTTTGCCCTTGGATGGTGTTGTGTCGTTTCCACCTTCCTGCAGTCAAGGATTCGAGTAGTTTGACGAATTATCTTAGAAGTAAAACTCCGACCTTGATCAGACTGAAGGACTTGCGGGCAACCATGGCGAATTTCTGCAACAAAGATTTTCGCGACAACAGACGCGTTCATAGATTTTGTAGGAAACACTTCCACCCATTTGGTGAAGTAGTCTATGAAAACCAATAAGTACCGATTACCACGCTTGGTTCTACGAAGAGGCCCTACAAAATCAACTGCGAGTCTCTCAAAAGGACTACTCGCAGGAACGTGCCCAGTGGTGCTTTTTGAAGTTGTCCTGGTTTCATTTCCTGACACCGATCGCAGGTTCTACACCACGAATAAACATATCGCTTTAAATTCGGTCAGTACACTCGAGGCACAAGGCGTGACACTGTCTTAGAAGCTCCGAGGTGGCCGGACACTGGAGCATCATGTGACTTCCTAAGCACATCTTGCTGCAAAGTTTCAGGAACAACTAACCGCCCCCCACCACGGCGTGTACGACGAAACAATATACCATTTCTAACGAAGAAATCTTTCGAAAATACACCAAAAGGCAGCGATACGCTTTCTCCATTCAAAGCTTTCAAAATGGAGGCGCACAATTTGTCGCTGGCTTGTAATGTTTGATACTCTTCAGCTTCGTCTGTCGAAATGCAACTAACCTTGGCGTCATAATCAGGTAGCCGGGATAATGCATCAGCATTTATGTTCTTACTGCCTGGTTTGTATTTAATAGTCATGTGCCTGTCGTACTGTTGCAAAAATAAAGACCATCTAACTAAACGATTAGATAACGTCTTTAACGATCTCAACCAGCACAGTGGGTTATGATCGGTGTACGCTGTAAAGTCATTCCCATATAAATATGGCCGGAATTGCTGTATTGCCCATACCAAGGCCAAAGCTTCTTGTTCGATCACGGCATACCGTTCTTCGGCAGGCGATAGGGTACGACGGATAAAAGATATAGGCCTCTCGATACCATTTTGATGTTGAGAAAGGACTGCTCCTGTTCCTACACCAATAGCATCCGTCTGGAGAATAAATGGTTGAGTGAAATCTGGTAAAGCTAAGGTAGACTCTGATGTTAAGGAGTTTGTCAGTTTCTTAAACGCATTCTGACAGCGCTCATTCCATATATAAGGAACGTTTTTGCGTAATAGCCTAGCTAAAGGACTCGCTAATGTTGCTAGGTTAGGCACAAACTTCCTATAATAAGAACTAAGTCCTAAAAATTGTTTCAGTTCCGACACTGTTCTAGGCGGCGACATTCCCCTAACTGCAGCAACCTTGCTCGGGTTAGGACGTACTCCCTCAGAACTGACAACATGTCCCAGGAATTCCACCTGGTTAGTGCAAAATGTACACTTTTTGCCTTTGACCTTCAGGTTAGCTTGCCTCAACCTATCCAATACCAGTTGCAGATGCTTAAGATGATCTTCCAGTGTGGCTGAGAATACAATGATATCATCGATATACACTAAACAAAACTTTCTAAGAAGTCCTCTGAGTACCGTATTCATAAGGCGCTGAAACGTGGCAGGTGCGTTCGTAAGACCAAATGGCATCACCTTGAACTCAAAAAGGCCTTCTCTTGTCAAAAATGCCGTTTTTTCTTGATCTTCTTCAGCCATTGCGATTTGCCAGTAGCCGCTGGTCAAATCCAATGTGGAAAAATATTTCGCACCAGAAAGTGCGTCAAGGCTTTCATCAGTGCGAGGGATTGGGTACGTGTCCTTTCTGGTTACAGCGTTTACCTGACGAAAGTCAACACAAAACCTATCCGTCCCATCCTTCTTCTTCACAATTACTACAGGCTACAATTTGACTCTGTGATGATATCTCGTGTCAGTAAGTCATGAACATGGTCGGAAACTTTAGCATGTTCTGTTTCGGACATACAGTAGTATTTTTGTTTAACAGGGCTATAACCTTGAGTGTAAATTTTATGCCGAACAAGCTTTGTACATCCCAAGTCTGATGCGTTCTTTGAAAATCTGTCAACATTCTTATGCAGCAAGTGCTGGACTGCATCTAATTCGGACGGGGACAAAAGCTGTTTTGCTGAAACCAAAGTTACGCCTTCCGGTAATGCAGACGACTTGGTTTCTCCGCCAACGCCATCCGCAACACACGCACATACTGTCGTATCGTTAGCAATAGTGATAACATCTGTGCCCTGAATTTCAGTAGTGACCGTTCCCAAAACAGTCCCTTTCCGGACCCGTAGTGGTATTGGGTTTGGGTTACTAATGTAAACAGGAATCGTGTTTTCCCTAACCATAACAATCGCCGCTTCGGCATTTACTGCCTGCCAACGTTGCTCGGAGTTAGCCTTACGTAGCTGACTTGGCTCGAACAATGCACTGCCGGTAAGTTCTCCGGAAATTCTACCGTTCACTAATATGAACGAATACGGAGATATTGTGTAACTTTTACGGGCGAAGACTATGGAGTTAACTTCAGATTTATTACTGTGTAGATCTGATCCGCTACCCCTAGATTCCTGTTCTTGCACTCCCACCGAAATTGGAATGCTCTTTGACTCAGTTAATTGCAACAGCTTCTTTTTAAACTGTATTCTGACGTCCTTGTCAAGAAGAAAATCCATCCCTAATATACAATTTATACGAACATTTTCCACAACCATAAATGGGACTTGATATGTGACGTCCCCTAACCTTACTGGCAAAGTAACCATTCCTTTGACAACCAGATTATCTCCAGTTACCCCTCTGGGCGTACAGCAACAAGGAACCAAGGACTTGGGATACGGCAAGCTATCAAAGAACGATTTTGAAATTAAACTATTTGAAGACCCAGTATCTAATAAAGTGCTAACATTTTCTTCCCCGACTCGGGCGTCTAAGTGCAAAGGTGACATTGATTTAATTTGCGTTGACACTGCGGCACAAGTACCAACATTAGCTGTTATTGTTGGTTCTAAGTGCTTGCCGCAATAGCCCACAATAATTGTTATTGATGGTTGTGGGCAACTCACAACTCTAATGCCTGAAACTCAGTCTCGATGTAGAAAACTGACTTTGTGATTGTGTGATGTTGGTTAGCTGTGGAAGTTCCAGCTAACCAACAACGAGTCAAAGTGGGCTAGTGTGCTAAGCGCCTATAATCAAAAACAACAGCTAATGTTGGTTAGCTGTGAGAGTTCCAGCTAACCAACAATGAGTCAAACTGGGCTAGTGTGCTAAGCGCCTATAATCAAAAATAACAGCTAATGTCAGTTAGCTGTGAGAGTTCCAGCTTACCAACAATGAATCAAAGTGGGCTAGTGTGGCAGGCGCTTCTAACCAGCAATGAGTCAAAGTTGGCTAGCATTTCTAACCAACTTTAAGTCATTCGTGTTCCTGCGTTCGTCTCGAAAATTTTGACCGACGCATAATAAGCAGCTCGAAGTCGATACTATACACGCCCTGGCAATGCCTACACTGTACCCACCTTCTTCGTTTACATCGCCATTTTTAAAAATCTGTCTCTTAGCATTTTTGCGGGAACTCCAACAATTTGTGAAGCCGCTTACAATATTCGGAAAAAAACTACATTTCTGGTTGACTTATTTAATATATCCAGAGTAGTATAGTGGTAAGTATCTCCGACTGTCACGCGGAAGACTGGGGTTCGATTCCCCGCTCAGGATAAAAGTTTTGCTAAACGAAATTGATCCAGCAATTAACAACGATTGCAGCTTGCAACCATGAAACATTCCTGTTTTTCCAGTAGGGCTTGGACATAACGACTGCCATATTAGCACTATGCTTTCTTTTGTTCGTTAAACACTGCTATACTTTAAGCACATGTTCTCGGTCTATGTTTATAGCCCTGCATAATTTCATGATGTTTTTCAGCAATTTCATTGACTTGCGTGGCATTAAATGAAACATGAAATTTGATGAAAGTTTACGAAATAAGTTCATTCTGGTGTTCTGACACCCTCCGCTCAATCCCGCTTCAAAATTTTGAAATTTCCGTTCAGGACGGCTTTTCTAATTTGTGCCACGTTGTCGAAATTGGCTTGCCTTGTAAGTGAACAGATACCAAAAATACTTTATTAAGCGACTGGTTTACTTACTGGTAGACTACGGTAAAACTGGGAAGTACGGCAGTAGGGAACACGGTGTCGTTAGAAGATGAATAAAATCGAAGGGAAACTTCTTTTGCGGCAACTATCGTAAGAGAGACAAACCCGTCCGCTACTACGAAAGGATTAGACAGAAAAATGACAACGGTTAACTGTTTGTTCGAGTTTTTTTAAATCTAAAATTTAAAAGTTTTCTGTCGTGGGTAGTAATCTAGTTTTTAGATGTCGAATTTCGGTTCTTTGATGGCTGACAAATTACATGTCATTTCATAGGCGCAGAAACAGTTCACAAGAAACCGTATAGTAATTAGTCAACGCTACTGGAGAGCGACAAACAAAGAAAGGAGCTAAAACTTTGTTTAGAAAGTTCAGGGACCGTTCAGGGACCACGTGACTCAAACATTCCAATCGAGGTGCCGCCTCACAAATATACAGCGCAACTTGAAATCGGGTGGTGACTATTTCCAGGACCTTATTATAACGATTCTCCAATTCGCGGCGATTCTGACAGTTAGTCAGGGCATCGACGACCAGGAGTAGCAGAATCAGGTCGTAGGAGTTGGGATTGATCAATCGTGACAGGATGGCAGCCGCAGACCTTCCTGGTAAGGTGCGGTCTAGCTCCAGACGTGGTACCTTCTTTACGTGGGCTCGCTTATTCAGAAATCGAATAAGACCTGCTAGGGCAGTGTCGCAGACAATAAGAATGTTTTCTGCACTATGTCCCTTACGTGGTAGGCTGGCCAATACCCGGTTAGTCTCTGATGGTAAGATTCCGGCAGCGCAATACTCAGGGTATGCGTATGGTATCTCGATTAGTCGCAACTGATCGCGTAGGTGATACTCTGGGTGTGGTTCATGGTGAACCTCGGTAATACTAGTGTCAAGGTACTGCTTAGTAGACGTGGGGTAGCGCTCAATCAATTCACGCAGTACTAATTTAATCGCAGGTAGCATTTCCTGCGCATAGTCAGCAAGCGTTAGGAAGTGACGGTTCTTTTCATCTATGTACTTGGTCACCGCTTCGGTCAGGTTGCCCGCATATGTGCGCATCAGAATCCAGGCTGCTTGTGTCTTGCCACCAGGATTGATCACGACCATACTGGACAGACCAAAGTAGAGAATGGCCCAAATTGGGTATGGAAACCAAATTCCACTAATAGTTACCTCATTCTGGGTAAACACCGACAGTGTGGAATCGAGCGGTATAAATAATGTAGCCTCTCCAGATTCCTCCAGATTCTCAGAATTCGGAAATGTTGCACACTTGTTGCATCGTCAAAAAGTAGGAGAGTCAGTGATCACCTGCACTCGGAGAGGTCCGTTTTCTTGTTCTGTTCACTAGTTTTAGCTGCTCGGTCATCTCTTTTTTCAATCATGGCCTCCTGTTGTCGGGCCTCGCTTATGGCATCTTCGAAGGTAGTAGGTGGTTTCGCTAAAAAGGTCAGTCTATCCTGAATCTCACTCTTATTTGGTCGCACTGTAAATGGTATAGCTGTTTCCGGTTGCTGTGGTTCACTGACGTAGCCACGGACATAACACAGATCGAAAATGGGTGTCAGGTCAATTTCCGGAAAGTGGACATGGTATGTGGAGATCAACAACGGACCACTTCTACGGTGGGTGAACTGCACCTGGGTAGCCACGTCTTTAGAAACCTGTAGAAAGGTAGGCGTGAACTCCGGATGCCACAATCCAGCTTCCAAAGGTCCAGGGATTGCAGGCAACGCACACCTGATGGCTAACGGATTTGTAGCCAGGATCGGGTATTCCGGTGTATTCATTCTCAGCAGGTGCTTCGTGGTCGCAGACCAGCGAATGTGGTGAAAGCTGTTTTCTCTCGATCTTCAGGGTGTACTTCAGGGTGTGCAGCAAGGTCCAAGCTGGTGAAATACTTTGCTCCATGGAATGCATTTAGGGTATCCTCGATTTTCGGGAGTGGCCATTCGTCGTGCTTGGTTATTTTGTTCAGTTTCCGGTAGTCTACACAGATTCGGTTGGTTCCGTCTCTCTTTTTAACTACAACTATGGGCGAGGACCACGGAGGGGCGAATAATTCCTCTTCGCTCGATCTCTTGCAGTTGTGCAGCTACTTCGGGACGCTGAGAATACGGCATACTATAAGGTCGTTGTTTAATTGGTGCATTATCTCCGGTATGAATACGATGTAGGACACGATTGGACCGTCCTAAGTCTAGATCATCTGTTGCAAAGCAGTCGGGATATTTTAGTAGGGTGTTAGTCAACGCTTCTCGTTCACCCGTTGTCAAACTAGTGGAGTTGAGGTCTAAATCCTTCCAAGGTTAGGGCTGTCAGGGCAAACATGCTATCACAGCCAACACTAGCGATGCGCAGTCTGATTATGAGGGATGACCTCACCGCAATAGCAAGTGGCAATATCATTGAGACTTGTCCATGTCGGATGCTCAATAGAACTGCGTTTAGGCTATTGCCTATGAACGAAACCTGTACCCGTGAATTACCACTACAATTTCAAGTGGGAAACACTACATATCAGGGATTTTTAGACCCAACAAAGAATATTATCAGCCATCAGTCCTACCCAGAAGACTGTCGTCCAGGCCAGGAAATACCCATAACGATTGATGGAGAAGCGTATCTATACCAGCCTACTTCCGGACTGCTCAATAAAGTTACCAGTGCAGAGGAACTAAAGGTGTTCGATTGGGATTGGAACGCTCAGGACCTCCGGCTACCCCAAACGATCTTTCATCAATTTGTTATGTATGACTGGGACACGGTTCGAAATCATATATCGTTGAATGACGTTCTCGGAAACCTCCGAAAACAGCAGCTGGTACTTGATACCTTTGGTTCAAGCACCACTACAAGAAACAGTCGACGCTGTCACATGAACCATTATGAAACATAGATACTTTGGCTTCCTATCGGGCCTACACGTGGGGTATTGGCAAGTCTGGGTTTTCCTGGTTTGTATCTATGTCACACTGTGCTTCCTCGTCATCCATTGCATGCCAATCAGAGCGTTTAAATTAGTATTTGTTAATATTCCTGACCTATTTGGCTTTTGTACTAGTCGAATTAAGAACTCCCGAGGTAGATACCATCCAGCGAAAGAGCGTACCGAATCAGAGTTAGAAGATAACCTTGAAATTTCCGACGTGCAATTCCGCGACGAGCAACTACCTACATCAAGTGTACGTCATATGATCAGGCGCTTAAGTAACCGTATCCGGACGCCTTGGCCGCCTCGTTTGACCAGTGCGAAACGTTGACTAATTACTGTACGGTTTCTTGTGAACTGTTTCTGCGCCTATGAAATGACACGTAATTTGTCAGCCACCAAAGAACCGAAATTCGACATCTAAAAACTAGATTACTACCCACGACAGAAAACCGATTTAAAAAAACTCGAACAAACAGTTAACCGTTGTCATTTTTCTGTCTAATCCTTTCGTAGTAGCGGACGGGTTTGTCTCTCTTACGATAGTTGCCGCAAAAGAAGTTTCCCTTCGATTTTATTCATCTTCTAACGACACCGTGTTCCCTACTGCCGTACTTCCCAGTTTTACCGTAGTCTACCAGTAAGTAAACCAGTCGCTTAATAAAGTATTTTTGGTATCTGTTCACTTACAAGGCAAGCCAAGTTCGACAACGTGGCACAAATTAGAAAAACCGTCCTGAACGGAAATTTCAAAATTTTGAAGCGGGATTGAGCGGAGGGTGTCAGAACACCAGAATGAACTTATTTCGTAAACTTTCATCAAATTTCATGTTTCATTTAATGCCACGCAAGTCAATGAAATTGCTGAAAAACATCATGAAATTATGCAGGGCTATAAACATAGACCGAGAACATGTGCTTAAAGTATAGCATTGTGTTTAACGAACAAAAGAAAGCATAGTGCTAATATGGCAGTCGTTATGTCCAAGCCCTACTGGAAAAACAGGAATGTTTCATGGTTGCAAGCTGCAATCGTTGTTAATTGCTGGATCAATTTCGTTTAGCAAAACTTTTATCCTGAGCGGGGAATCGAACCCCAGTCTTCCGCGTGACAGTCGGAGATACTTACCACTATACTACTCTGGATATGTTAACTTTGTTATGCTAACTTAAGAGGGTAACTTTAACAGTTTTTGCGCTGTGGTAAACTCTTCTGCACGTGCCATTAACTCCCACATTTCGAAAAACTGTTCAAAGCTATCCTCAATATTTCCACAGAAATACGGCAACGCTAGATCCCGCTCCCTACGCCTAGAATCAGATAACTGCAAATGTACAGCCATCGCATTGAGATCAGTAAGTTCTCTTTGTAACTGTCTGATTTGGTCTTCCATGGTTCGCTTAGCTATACGGCTTGCGTATCGTTTTGCGCGCTTTGACTGAGGTTCTTTTGCCGGTGTAAAGTCAAAGTCAAGGGTAGGCCCAAAGGAGATATCGAAATTTTGCATACACACCAAATAGAAAGATATGTATTACGTTGTACTGTACGGTAGCAGGTATATTTGCGAGAATCCGTAGTCAAAATTTAAGTGTGTGCCAATGCTTTAGAGTTGTCTTTATGTAAGTTTGTATTTTTTGTCCCCCGTCTGTAATTGTATTGCCAAGTTGAGTTTAGAAAGGGGTAGCTGTTTTACCTAGGTAGTGGTAAACTCCAGGTACTCTTAATCTAAAAAGAAATGATACAACAGTACAATGCAGGAATACTTTAGGAACGTTCCGTGATGTACTGTTGATATATCGTGGCCGTAGTCTGTATGTTAACCCGCAAGTGGCAAGCTGACAACGTTCTAGGTTCGAATAGTACTACTGTGAGTGAGACTTCGGCACGTCAGCGAGACTGCTGTGAGACTTCTGCGAGACCCTACTCGCAGCGCCAGTGTCGAACTTGGCTTGCTTTGTAAGTGAACAGATACCAAAAATACTTTATTAAGCGACTGGTTTACTTACTGGCAGACTACGGCAAAACTGGGAAGTACGGCAGTAGGGAGCACGGTGTCGTCAGAAGATGAATAAAATCCAAGGGGAAACTTCTTTTGCGGCAACTATTGTAAGAGAGACAAACCCGTCCGCTACTACGAAAGAATTAGACAGAAAAATGACAACGGTTAACTGTTTGTTCGAGTTTTTAAATAGGTTTTCTGTCGTGGGTAGTAATCTAGTTTTTAGATGTCGAATTTCGGTTCTTTGGTGGCTGACAAATTACATGTCGTTTCATAGGCGCAGAAACAGTTCAGGTAGGTTCAGGTAGGAGGGATCAGTGGTAGGCGACTTGAAGTTTTGGCACACTTTGGAGCAGGATGCGCATGAAGCGCAAAGTGCCTTTACGGGACAGAACAATCCCATTGTGGTTGTTCGGATACTGAGGTGCCGCCTCACAAATATACACCGCAACTTGAAATCGGGTGGTGACTATTTAAAGGACCTTATTATAACGATTCTCCAATTCGCGGCGATTCTGACAGTTAGTCAGGTCATCGACGACCAGGAGTAGTAGAATTAGGTCGTAGGAGTTGGGATTGATCAATCGTGACAGGATGGCAGCCGCAGACCTTCCTGGTAAGATGTGGTCTAGCTCCAGACGTGGTACCTTCTTTACGTGGGCTCGCTTATTCAGAAATCGAATAAGTCCTGCTAGGGCAGTGTCGTAGACCTTTAAGAATGTTTTTTGCACTATATCCCTTACGTGGTAGGCTGTCCAATAGTCTCTGATGGTAAGATTCCGGCAGCGGAATACTTACGGTATGCGCGCTCGATTAGTCGCAACTGATCGCTTAGGTGTTACTCTGGGTGTGGTTCATGGTGAACCTCGGTAATACTAGTGTCACAGCTTAGTAGACTGCTTAGTACTGCTTAGTAGACGTGGGGTAGCGCTCAATCAATTCACGCAGTACTAACTTAATTGCGGGTAGCATTTCCTGCGCATAGTCAGCAAGTGTTAGGGAGTGACGGTTCTTTTCATCTATGTACTTGGTCACCGCTTCGGTCAGAATGCCCGCATATATGCGCATCAGAATCCAGGCTGCTTGTGTCTTGCCACCAGGATTGATCACCACCATACTGAGCAGACCAAAGTAGAGAATGGCCCAAATTGGGTATGGAAACCAAATTCCACTAATAGTTGCCTCATTCTGGGTAAACACCGACAGTGTGGAATCGAGCGGTATAAATAATGTAGCCTCTCCAGATTCCGTGTGACCTGGTGCAAAGACTTCTTGATCAGAAACACTTTCACTGCTTTCTGTGTTGGTATTCGCTGATTCTGGGCAGTTGCTGCGCTTGAAATTACTGTGAGACTGTTCTGACCCACTGTCTGGTGCGCTCATTAGATCGTACGTAATAGCTTCAGAAGACGGCGAGGCT
>JASAND010014233.1:0-18685 GCA_030248195.1 Trissonchulus latispiculum
ACATATATATGTGGAAGGGGGTGGGGAGAAGCCACTTGTCCGGCTATATGAGGCCCCTACCCTTAAGAATGTGTATGGTACCCTGTATGGTATAACTATATTCATTTGAAAGACCTCGTTTTGTTCTGCATTTTCGCTTTTTGACGCAACTTTCTAGCTTTTCTCTATTGTAAACATTAGCCATCTTTCTTACTTTGGCGTCAAAAAAAGTTTTGCAGAAATCAAATAATCCATTATTTCTTGAGCAAGCAAGCACAAACGCTACATAAATATATCAAAGTTACCACAAAACGATTTGATATTGTGGATAAAGTAGTTGTTTTGATATTGTTCAGCTAAACCACCGTAAAACCGCAACTTTATTTCTTTTTTCAGGCGACAAATCGGACAAGTCCAAACGAAACGCGGATCTCCTCCAGCAAGTTCAGAACACCAAGGCCCGGTTCTTCGTCAAAGTGAACACCTGTGCCAGCTATCACTGTCCCTGGCGAGATCTGGACGACCGAAAACGACCCGAGCTGGATCTGTGGTACTGTAAAGAGTGTCACTATGGCTCCGATTGCTACTGCTCGAACTGTATCCTAGTCTACCATAAGGAGCACACTTTTGTGAGTCTGGCGGTCTACAGGCGCGAAGAGCAGGAACGCCAAAAGGAATCGGTTCGGAAAACGTTGGACAACTGGAGCGAGATGGAACGAAAGTATCAGAAACTGTCTCGAGCTGCGGACGATGTGAGAACCCTGAAACGGGATTTGGCGGAAATCTTCGAACTGGTCGAGTGCGCGGAGAAAATCCTATCGAAAGACAGTCTGCTGAAGAAAGCGATGGATCAGGGGGGCGAATCGATTCGAAAACTGAAGGAATCCGTGGAAGCCGATAAGCCGAAATCGGGCGATCTCCTGAAATCTCCGACAGTCTCGACTCCCCCGCCCACCTACCATGTGCTGAGAGAACGGAAAAATCTGATGTCCAATCTGTCGCTCTGTATGTGCAACGAAGTCGACGAATTTCTTGGCGAAGAATTGCGCGAAAAATTCAGTCTCCTCAAGGATGAAATTGAAGAATATGAGCTGGACTGACTATTTGTCCCATTTTCTTTATTGCTGGTTTTAAGTGCTTTGTATCTGTTGTTTTCTCCATTTCGTGCTGTAGGTTTGCTGATTTAGTGTAAATATTTTGGTAGTTTTGTGGTGGTTGTCATTTTACAACTGAGATTGATTGTAATATGCGATTTGAAAGTAAAGCGTTTTAAACTTGTAAAAAACATTTTGCATCGCCTGCAACTAACACTTGTTATAAATAGGACAAAATTTGATACAACGGACATTCATCTAGTACTTACCAAAAAAACCCTGTTAGAATAAATAGCTCACACCACTGATGCAATTAAGTGCCGCATGGCACTCGATGTAATTAATGGCCACAGGCCATAGATATAATTACTGGCCATATGGCCAGAGATGCAATTACTGGCTTCACGCCACCAATATAACTAATGACTATCAAAACCACTGTGCAATCTGGCTTTTTGCCACCGACATAATCATGTGCCTCCTGGCACTCGATGAAGTTACTGGCCACAGGCCATAGATATAATTATATTAATGATATAATGGGGGGAATGTTTTTGTTTTTGTTTTTACTTGCATGCATACACTAAACAACACGTGTGTATGGGACCACAGGGCAGAAACGCTTTTCAATACTTTTCTACTCCGGGGGTTCAAAAGACCTAAAGCTGCAACTAGTATGTCGGTACGCCACTGACGACGCCCGCCGAATACTAGTATCAGTCTGGCAGAGTGGTCAGCGAGTGAATGCACCTAACTCGTATGAATGTGTCTGTAGCACATCGTAGTATCTGTTATCCATCGTACTAAGTAACATTGACTAATGTACAGTTTAATGCATAATCGTTAAGACTTGCTTGAAGCGTCCTTACATGACATAAATACGGGATACATAAACTCCTAGAAAACACCTATCTACGAATCTCACTTTATCTTAAAAACGAATGAAACTGCGATTTTGTCTTGGTATATCCTGAAACCGTAATTTAATCCGTAGCAGTTAGATCCATTGATTACGGAACAAAGGTCAGCCAAATTTAAGTATTTTGCAACACAGAAATTGGGAATCGGGTAACCGGATTTTGAAAATTATAATTCCAACAGATCGATCACAGCTTATGACAAGTCAATTCGAACAATGTCAACTGATTCTGGTTAGCCTTCGAGATTTCTTTGGATCAGAAATAATTTTGAGCAAAATTTCGAAAATTTGTGTTTTATTGCAAATTACATGGAACCATGGCACCTGCTCAACTTTAGGTGCAAAGGTTAGGTATCGAAAGCTCTCATTGTGATTTGTGGGGAACATTTTTACTTCTTGGTCCATAGTCTGGAAATGCGGCCATATTTCAAACAAAATGAGCTACGATTTACCTAGACTGTTTTTTTCCTTTTTTTCTTAGAATAGTGAAACTCGTGAAGTCATTTAATGTATTTCGTCATAGGTGTATATAGATTGATATAGGATGATAAATCAATTATATACATGTCGTAAGGAATATGTCGCTATTTGGCAATTGGATATGTTTATTGCCGCTGTTCCACAATTCAAAGACCTTCAAAACACTTGTCCAATCGTGACACTGGCGAATAGACGATTTGTTGGTCTGCCAGAGCCTTCGCATACCATTCGCTCTTCTTTTGATTCCCAAATTGGTAATAAGTCATGGCATCTAAAATATGAAAAAACGAAAACCTGTTTGTGTGTCATCAAACGTTGTCGGGATAAACAACGTAGTCAGTCAAGCGAAAATCTCAACTCTGCACCAAGCAACAGGGATGGAAACTGGGTCATGGGTCGTTTGGGTCGCTATTTTTGCATGGGTCACTAATTTTTGAAAACCTTTAGGTCAGGGTGGGTCTGGGTCAAGCTTCCTATGGGTCACTTTGGGTCTGGGTCGGCAATGTTAGTGGGTTATTTTGGGTCTGGGTCACAGGGGTCTTGCAAAATCTTTAAAGTTTCAATTTTCGAGTTGGAAGTTCAGCTAGTTTTAAAGGTAAACCCACCATTTCTGAAATTTTCGCACCTTTGGCAAGATCACTAACTAATTAGTTACATTTACTAGTCATTTCGCAGAAATCACTGGAGTTCGGTATAAATTGCTCTGCCATTTGCTCATTTTGCGGTTTTTAAAAATCCTTGTATAAAATGGTTTAGGTCTCCTTTGTGTAAATCATGGTAAAAAATTGCTACATAAAGTTCGGGGCTAAATCACTAAAAGGTCCGAATTTCAGGCTTTAAAATGAAGCATCATCTGCTATGTAAAGTGTTTAAATTTAACAAGTTAAGTCGCCTTGAAAATGACTGCGAGAGAATAAGAAAGGAGGGTGATAATCCCAGCACCTTGAGTTTGTTCCTTTCGTCCGTTCACTTTATCCTCGGCCTTTCCGATACAGGGTGCTCCGGCAGAGCCACCACGCCAGCAATTAGATCGAGTGGTCACCACAATCTGATTCTTTCGCCACTCCTTCCATTCTTTCATGCAAACTTCCAAATGGGAGGTCCACATTTCGTGCTCTTTGCGCATCTTCTACAGCAACAGTTCTATGGAACAGAAATACACACAGTACAGTGTTCAGAATAGTATTTTGGTAAAATATTACTAATTAACTAGTTAACTAGTTATTACTAAATTAGTAATAGTAAAAGTAGCTAGGCAGTTCTTATCGAATGCTGATGCTGAACCTACATTGTGAAGAGTTGGTAGATCTTTAAATCTTTTCGTTTTGTGAGAAAGTCGAAATCGGTCAAGTCTTAGTATCAAGCACTGATCCTTTGATATGTAATATAGTTTAGGTACGCCATATTGTATTCTATATCTTTTTCTGTAGCCTGTCGAGATTCTTCATACAGATTTCCAATGTCCTGGAGTGCTTCTCGGAAAAATCCGAGACACATTTCGGCTCCGGCAATCGCCAACGGGATCAAATGTTTTCGTGTCTGCTTTTCAGACCAGAAAGAGGAGTGCAGTTCATCACAACGGTTTCGCAGGGTCCTGACGGCGAATAGTTTCTTGTCCTTATCAGTGCCTATAACTCAATCAAGAACAAACTGGGAAATGATTGATAGATGTGAAGAAAGTGTCCATTCCTGCTGGGATTGAATTAAACCGTAAAGAGTTGGATTTGCGCCTGAACATTCCAAAGCATATATTCAATTATCTTAAGACATATATACAGTCAGTTTGATTGGACCAGTGTCAGCGACCATAAATTATCGCAACTTCATTTTTTTCAGAGTGCGAATTTGTTGAATTTTTAGGAAGACATTAAAAGACAGATTAATATCCAAGAAAAAGAAAATCGCAAATGTTAAACCAGTTTACCGGCTTCCTCAAAATAAGTCCAACTTTCCTTGAAATTCAGCGCCGCTTCAGTCACATCGTTTGTGGCAATTTCAATTCTCAGCTCGCCCAAATCTTTCTCAATCCTTTCCATGATTTCGCTCTTCAGGTCCGGTCCACTGGGCCAGATCAAAGTGGTAAACATACTCAGCATATTACCAACTACGGGTACCTCATTAAGCATATAGGGTACCACAGTTTTCAGTACGTCTGAGACCTCAGACGACTGAACGTTGGTGGCAAAAATAGTGCAAAAGCTAATGAACAAAAACAGTCTCATCTTGATCGCAAAATGAATCGAGTTTCTGATTTTCTTAGCAAGACAAGCCCTTTTTATTCTGAGTCCTCGCTAATTCACCTGTTTAAATATATCATTCTAGGCTTTCTATGGCCACATACTATGCTTTTAATATCACTCTTTTTAATATTGTTTGCTGAATTTAGATACGGTATTAATTGCTAGCGTCAGGTTTAAGGATTAATGATACAAATGAAAGAACAAGCGAAACTAAGATTGTCACTACAGTACCTCCGACCCGAAAAATTCGGGCCTGAGGTGGGGATCGAACCCACAACCTTTCGTTATCTCGGCCAACGCTCTACCGATTGAGCCACCCAGGCACAATCGAACCAAGCTTAAGCTTGAATTCGTTCCCAAACTGTAGTGAAACTGCTTTCGCGTCTTACATAACATATATAAAACCAAATAACAAATAACTCACCAAATAACATCATATTCGCTCATATACGGCCCTTGCCCATATTCGGGGCACTTCCCCTATATAAAATTAGTTGTGAATAATGGGCTAAATGGGAATACGACTACTGGAATTCAAAATGCAGCTGCTGCCACTGAACCGGTTATGGGAAAAGTCGTGCTTGTTAAGGAGAGACAATTTCCCGGAACCCGGAACTTATGCGAAAGCAAGCATTGCCCATCAAACCCGAGTATTTCGAATGAGAACTACATTTCAGGAAACAAAAGGGCACTAGTATCATAACAGCTTTTGTGCCCATTTCTTTAAAAATCAAAATGGTTTGATTAAACTTTCAAAATAAATTAAGTTTTTAGGTATACCAATCTCAAAATGCAGTTTCTTTAATTCCGGATTAAACGGATTAAAATTTACTCGTTTATTATTTACAATTAATTATTTGCAATTTTTAAACCACTAATTCAACGAGTTAATTTTAATCCATTTAATCTGCTATTAAAGAAACGGCACTAAAAGTTTTAATCCTCCAATAGCTTCACGAATATTAAAAATTAGAGTCTGACACAAAAATGTTTGTAGAAAACTGTGATCACTTCTACTGTATATATTTACTGTTCATCAGAGACCCATAACATTATAACTTCAAGAATCTTCGTGCTCATTTTTCGAATCATCTTTACTAAATTTAAAATTTTGATAATTTTCAAATTTTTCAAAATATCGATTCATTGGGGCTTTTCCCCGGAATATGCATGCAATGTGCAATAATAATTTCTCTCTCTCTTCACAAACTTTCATAGAGGTCATTGCCTTTGAGCTACCTGTCTGATTTCTCCGTTGCCATCAAGAAAACGAGGTAACGCGGGCTAGTAGACGGATCCACGAAAGATACAAGCATTAGTCATAAAGAAATAACGAAAACCGCCTGCCTGCAGTCACTAAGGCTGCGCCAGTCCGAAACAGGTGAGAGCCAATGGACGCCAATAAGTTCTCTATTGTCTTTGAGTATGAGTATTGACTTAAGGTGGTGATTCCTTTTACAGACATCAACTTTGAACCATTATTTCTCAACCATTACTTGGAGTTAAAAAGCCATTTTTATATCAAAATGCAGCGTTACATTTGCTCTTTCTAATGAATACAACGTAACTTTAGTTTTTGGAAATTATTTTACTGCATTTTCGAAGTAATTTAATTTTCCAGTTTTTTTGCAGACTAAAGTAAATTTTTTCGTAGGGAGTCGGCCACATCATTCGATTCCACTATCAAATAGCTGGGGACCTTTTTCTAGTTATTATGAAACCGCTCTTCGTTGTAAAGAAATTAGCTAAAATGTATGCGCTACCTGGATGTTGCCTACTTTTCCCAACTTTGGCAAGCGACAACTTTAGCTAGAAAGAAGCAATCGGGACAACTAAAAAAGGGTCCCTGGGTATTTTAATGTGAAACACGTCCAGTATAGTGGCAACCATCTAGCTTGCATAGTAAATGCTCCACAATCGCTGGAAAAAATTTGGTCATGTTTTTGCAAAAACTACTTTTTTTATGATAGCAGCGTACGGGGTGGCAGTTCGAAGATTATACTGTCACGGATAATCGGTCTCGACGAGACCTTCAAATTGACACCCGTGGTTTAATTTTACGGCTTACGTAGCGCAAGAAATGGCGGATTATTTGATTTCTACAAAAATGACAAGTTTTCAACGCGAAAATAGGAAAATCGACTATATCTCACGATAGCGAAAAGCTAGAAAGGTACTTTAAAAAGCAAAACTGTAGAGCTCAACAAGATCTTTCAAATGAATATAATCATGGCTATGCAGCTACTGTCTATTTGTCAAAAATCGGTAAAAACGGCCCTGAACGGAGACGTCGAATATTTGAAGCGGGATTGCGCGGAGGGTGTTAGAATGCTAAAAGTACTTATTTTGGAAAGTTTCATCAAATTTCATCTTGATTTGAACCGTCAATCAACAATATGTGCCCAAAAGGAATCACCATCTTAAGGTGCTGGTTCGGGTATTTGCAGCAAATTTTGAATGACTGTAATTTGCTCAATTTTTGGAGTTCAACATTAATTTTTATATCATTTTAAAGCTTAGAATGTGCTTGTTACAACTAGGTACAGTATAGCTGTCTCATTTTAACTCTTCGGCTTGAACAACATGATATTTGAACAACGACTTGCAATAACATGAAAACAATTTTTGAACATGGATTTCTCGAAGTGTGGGAAAGCTAACGAAAAGCGACCAGTTCAGGCTTCAAAAGATACGTCTTCCCGAGGGCTAATTTTTCCGAAATTGTTTAACGAGTAAAGAAGCTCAAGATTTGACAAAAACGTAAATTTGGTCCGATTTTCGTCAAAATTTTCAAGTTTGGACGCTTATTTCTCTCGAACTGAAAGTCAAAATGCAAAACCATGAAAAATAGCCCTCGGCAATTGTCTCAAAAATACATGTGTAAAGTCGTTAATAATTGATTGCATGAGTTGAGAGAAATCCGTGTTCAAAACAATCTAGTTGCGATTTTCAAAATTTCACATTTTCGCTGTTGTGCGCCGGCAGAGATGCCGCAGAGAGCTCTCCTTTGGGCGTAAGATGTCCTTTAAGACCACAAATATGGACAATACTTGACCGACGGACCAGAGCTGTTAAAGCTGTCGAAATCTTGCAACATTTGATTTTTCGAAAAACGACCGGTTTTGGACCTCGAAAATCAATTTTCGCTGTTATCTCTTAAACCTTAAGGAATCGAAGAAAACTCTCAAGAGCAAAGTTGTAGGTCTTGGTGAGAGGATTCGAATGACTATAAGTTCATCCATGTAGGGTGGTCACAGTGCAAGTTATGGCGTAATAAAGCTAATTTCTCCAAAACTCAAATTTTCAAGCCGCGACTTTTCTAACATGTTTTATAGGGTAAATAATGTAATTGTAGCAAATTAGAATAAATTTCAACGACAATTGCGCTTTTAAAGCCCAAAAATACACGAACCCGAACCAGCACCTTAAGTGGAGAAAAGGCAATTAACACTCTTCAAGGTTTTAAGTGACAGAGACCAAAGGACTTTGAAAATTCAAAAAATGATAATCAAGAACTAAAATTTTAACAGATTTTCTTCGTTCTTGCGTAACTCTACGTGTCTCGAGATGGGAAATTTTTGATAAAAGAAAGAAATTTTTAGCTTGCATATTGGATCTTTGGATCTTTTGCGCTTTCCCCCGGTCCTAACGTTTGATTTTTTGACCAACAACTTTGAAATTTTGTATGGGTTTTGTATGGCTAAAGATGTATGGTTAACATGCAAGCTTGTACTGACCTAAAGAAAAGCTAAACCGAAAAACGGATTTCAGGTTCGTGCTCAGCGCCCCTGAGAACTTCTATATACAATTCACAGCAAAATTTTTTCAAGAAATTTCTCAGTTCCCCTTGGATGCTCCCCTTAACAAACTACAATTTAAAATTTTTAAAATTTTAAAATTTTTGAATTTTTGAATTCGTCAGTTTTTAATATGCACCCATACAAAATTTCAAAGTTATTTGTCAAAAAGTCAAAAGTTAGGGCTGGGGGAAAAGCGCAAAAGATCCGGCACATTTTGGAGAAAAACCCCGATTAACCGATATTTTGAATCTTTGAAATTTTTCAAAACTGTGGATTTTATAAAAACTTTCCTCTCACAACGAGCATTTCAAAAATATGTAAATTATGGGTCTCTGATGAATATTGTTTGCGTATAAGTGATGACAGTTTTCACGTTTTTGTGTCAGCCTAAAGTTTAGTTTAGTTTAGTCCATTTAACTGTAACTTTAACCTTAACTTGTTATTTTACTTTAAGCTTAATCCGATGTTCTTTTTCATTAATGCAGATTTTTAATGTAATTCGTTTAATCTTTAAAGAAATTAGGGCCGAATCTGGTCAACGTCTACTTGCAAAAGTACCCGTTTGATGAACGTAACAAATTTGGCTGTATTTAGCAAATTTTACCCAGCAAATCAAATTCAGAAAATGGCAAAACTGTGCCTCGCTTAGATATTATGTGCACATATTTTTATTTATGATAATAAAATTGTGATTAAGATTAATAATTAGCCTGTTTTAAGTCATTCCGCTTTCACATTCTTCTGGTACCATCCGTGTACGTTTCCGGCAGGTTTATAATTGGCTACCACACGTATGGTCTGACAGTCAGAACTAATCGAGACACCAAGGCCCACTTCTGTACTGCTAATCCACACCAACTGAGTGAAGTGACCTGTAACAAGAGTTAATAATAGTAAGAGTACGACACCGTACCCTTGCTAGTGTAATTGGCCTGTCATATGCTCGAAACATTAAGGCCGAAATCTCGGGGGGGGGTCACGGTTAACACAGTTAACCATGTGTTTATATGCGTTTGAACTAAAATGAATCTGATTGGCTAATCCCCTACCTTTTGTCAAAATTACGTGTATAAGGTGACCCCCCCCGAGATCTCGGGGGGGCTCAGCTTAACGTTGTTAAGCGTGTGTTTATATGCGTTTGAACTGAAATGCATTTGATTGGTTACTTAGCTATCGTAGCCCTCACCAGTGCATTTCAATAGCAGCAGCTAAGCAGCCAATCAAATGCATTTCAGTTCAAACGCATATAAACACACGCTTAACAACGTTAAGCTGAGCCCCCCCGAGATCTCGGGGGGGGGGGTCACCTTATACACGTAATTTTGACATAAGGTAGGGGTTAACCAATCAGATTCATTTTAGTTCAAACGCATATAAACACATGGTTAACTGTGTTAACCGTGACCCCCCCGAGATTTCGGCCTTAATGTGCCGAGCATCTGACAGGCCAATTACACTAGGAAGAGTCCCGTGTCATACTCTTCCTATCATCTACTCTTGCCTGTAATAACAAGTACTCAAGAAATAACAAGTTTGTGTAAACAACTCTAAAATCTTTTGATTTGCAAGATCTGAAACTGGACGTTACATGTAAAAGTTATAAAACCCACTACACAATACACATACAAGGCTTAATCTTGAAAGACTTAGCATACCAACTACAGCTCCTGTTGGGGAGGTGCCAGTAATGAAGTCGTAATTCTTTACTTCTGAGTACCAGCTGTTAACCGGTGTTGTTCCTAAAATGGTAAACCATTAAATTTATGCGGTCTATTGGTGATGAATAAAAAATTTAACCATTCTTGTCAAATCTTTTGTTGCAGAATACACTACAGTACAGTGAACTAACAGGGCCTTTTCGCGCACAGGATTGAACGAGTTAAACAGTTCATTTTAACTGGTGTGCAAGCAGAGTTGGCTCCGGGTCCAAATTTTCGGACCCAGCCCGGACCCGGACCCGTTAGGCCGAAACCGGACCCGCCCAGACCCAGATCCGGGTACCCGGTTCTAAAAAGCAAACCAGTTTGCATTTCAAACACTCACTGCATTCTTAAAGTTCACTGCAACCTTACTACTCTAATAGCTCAGTAGCGAATAAAACCTATGATAAGCTTTAGGTTAACTTATTTTACGTATTACGTATCAATTTTGATTGCTAGGGCTAACAAAAGCAGTAGCCGTTTTGTGATAGTCCAGAGACAGTGTGATACTGTCCGTCGGACAAGTTACGAATGCTTTAGAGGAAAGAATGTGAACAAATTTTTGGTGGCTTGTATTAAAAACAATGTTCTTGAGCTTGTTTACTAGATTAAGTTTTGTGTGTGTGTGTGTTTACTAGATTAAGTCCAACTTTATGCTAACATATCAATTCGAGTTGTCATATTTCTACTTCCAATTCTAGCTACTTAGCCCAGCAGAGCAGCACAGATCAGAAAGACCTCAGCTAGACAACTAAACATTGTAGGTATCTCAATGCCCAAAACTCCGGTTCCACAAACCTTTTATTAGAATTAGAAATTATTACAACAAATTGTAATGTTCTAACATCCCTAAATGTACCAAAGTCCAGCTTTCTTCATTATTTTGGATCCGGACCCGGATTTGGACCCGCGGGTACCCGGACCCGCGGGTCCTAAAGTTGGACCCGGACCCGGCCCGGCCCGCGGGTACCCGCGGGTCCCCGCGGGTCCCCGGACCCGGCGCCAACTCTGTGTGCAAGGTTAAACGAGTTAAAAAATTTTATCCCTTATCTTTTAAAAGTTAAAGTGAAAGAGTCGTTCAAAGTTCAAAGCCGTTCAAAGTTAAAGTTAAAAGTTAAAAGAGCGAAAAGGCCCTTAGACAATTACAGCCACAACGTGATCTAGCAGCCAGTGTTTGGATTTCGGAGCAGTTTTTGAATATTCACTTTGATGTGAAAGTCTGACAGATAATTAGATAATGGCGACCTCCTCAAAATGGGGGCGTTTTGCTCCCAAAAAGGCAAAAAGGGGCCTTACGTTGAAACTATAGCTATCCTTTGTTAGGTCATTCCGTGATTCCACCACCCTCTGAATCTGATTGCCAGCAGGCGACGCAGGGACAGACTACGTTTTGTGATCCTGCCCAGATGGACCCAACACTTGCGTATTCTGCTTGGATCAACTTGGCACAATGAAAGAACGATAAATGCAGCACATTTGAGATTGCGAAATCTTACCATCTGTTGAAGGGGAGGGTGATCCCCATTGTTCATAAATATTTTCTCCATAACCTCTGGTTACTGCTCCCGGATTGTGGGTAAATCCGCCATATGCAGTCTCCTTGTGTTGATCAGCATGGGCCTGGGCAAAATTATTCAACTCCAGACTTTCTTTAAGCATCGGAGCATGATGTCTTGCTCTCAACTCATTGGTCAACTTCAATGCTTCCGCTCGATATTTGTTTATGTCAACTAAAAAACAAATTTTTTGTCAGTTACAATTAGTTAGAATAAGCTAGATCAGTTGTGTGAATTATAAACAGTCAGGGACCTAAAATAAAATCTCTCCATTTTTGTTTTCTAAATTTTTTAAACTATAAAAGTTTTTAAAATCTCTCCATCGCAACATTTTTGTCTACTAGCAGTTATATTTAAATATAATATATTGTATACATACGTACAATGTCGAAGTAAAACTGCAAATGTCGGCAAATGACTACAGGCAATTCGAACAAACAGTAGCAGAAAATGGTCATGTAAAGTTTTGCTGATTTTCAGTTGCAAAACTGCACTTGCGTACGTCTGTGCCAACTTTTGGTTTATCCAAACTATCACTCTCATCAATTCTATTCAACTTTAGTATGGCGAAACTGAAGAACTTCTTCAAAAACCAATAATTATTTGATGAACTAAATAATACTGTGAAACGTGCTAACCATTGCAGTTCCAAACATGTTTCAATTCAGCACCTAAAATAGAAAATCTTATTAGTGAATTCAGTAACAGTTCCTTACTGTACTGTGCTGGGACTATTACTGTTACTATTTTGCTTTATAATATAAATTTATCCGTTCACTGATACTAAAGCAAAAATGTAAAGTGTGTAGTGCAAAACCGCTGCTTTTACTAAACCTAGTAAATCGCACTTCAAGAATACCTTACCCACCTTACCTTCAGTTTATTTAATATCGTAAAAAACGCGGTAAAAGTATGGTCGTCAGAACCTTGGTTTAAGTCTCCTGTAGGTGCGTCTTCATTGCAGTTATATTCTCGTTCAATATCACATGGATTTCCAGTTCGAATCTGTCGTCCACTGGAATCGCGCACAGTGATTTCACTGATACCATATTCGCACGCTTGCTTGGCAAAGTTGCAGACATCCCGATGACCCTCCACCAGCCAGAGCGTAGACACCAGAGCAAATAATCTGAAAAGAAATAACAAACACAATAATCAACAAGCTAAACTGGCATGAATGGTTTGCCGCCGCTTCTTTCTTTAGGCAGCTAACTTTGTAGCGTCGATTTTTGGGAAATGGTTGCCTCTGAAAGGGTAGTTGGGATAAGGGACTTTTCTAGAAATGGTTGCCCTTGAAAGGGCAGTTGGGATAACTAATTTTTCACTAAATATCGCTAAAAGTTACTTGATACACCCTCTTAAAGGGAGTCCTAGCAAATCCACCAGCTCAACTTGACTACCGGCTTCGAAAAAAGTACTGATATTAGGCTTTTCTAAACAATTTGCTCACTTTTGCGGACTCCAACAGCGTAGCATTTGGCCATATCTCGAGATCCACGGGAGCTAGAAACGTTTCGATTGCAGATTTGGAATCTGCGTCCCCGAATCACCCTATGACCGACTTTTCAACCAAATCGGACATTAAACGTTTTTATCCATTTTTGACACCTTCACCTGAAAATGGTTGCCCATAAAAGGGCAGTTGGGATAAGAAATTTTCTACTAAATATCACTGAAAGTTACTTTACACTTCTTTTTAAAGGGTGTCCTAGCAAATCCACCGGCTAAACTTGACTAATGAGTTCAAAAAACACAGATATTAGGCGTTTCTGGTCAATTTGCTCAGTTGTGCGGTCTCCAACAGTGTAACTTTTGGCCATATCTCGAGATTCACAAAAGCTAGAAAAACTTCGATTGCAGATTTGGAATCTACGTCCCTGAATTACCCCAGGACAAACTTTTCAACCAAATCGGAGAGAAAAAGTTTTCGACCATTTTTGACACCTTCCTCTGAAAATGGTTGCCCATAAAAAGGCAGTTGGGATAAGGAATTTTTGATTAAATATTGCCACAAGTTACTTGACACTTCTTTTTAAAGAATATCTTAGCAAATCCACCGGCTAAACTTGACTAACGAGTTCAAAAAACACAGATATTAGGGGTTTTTGGGCAGTTTGCTCACTTTTGCGGTCTCCAACAGTGTAACTTTTGGACATAATCGAGATTCACAAAAGCTAGAAAAATTTCGATTGCAGATTTGGAATCTGCGTCCCCGAATTACCCTAGGACTGACTTTTCAACCAAATCGGAGACAAAAAGTTTTGACCATTTTTGAGAATCGCCCTGGCCCCCCCTTACGATTTTAAAAAATTAAATTCCCTGCCCTGGTCGACTGGGTGGGTCTAGAGCGATGAAATTAAAATGGGCCAGGTTTGGGACCAACCCCCACATACCCACCAAATTTCAGCTCCGGGCGTTGAGCCTAGCTTGAGTTAATAGGGGGGGACAAGAAGAAGAAGAAGAATAATAATAACAAGCAAAGTATCATGAATGGGTTGCCGCTGCATTTTTCCTCTTATAAACGAGATAAGTCAATTATCCTACGATAGTACTCCTTGTCCCTATGACAACTTTGTATATACTCAAAGAGAGCTTTCGTATGATACCCATTTTGTGGGTTTTCCAAAATTTTTGATTTTGACCCATTTTGGCCGGTTTTGGTCATTTTTGACCTCTTTGAGTCCCCGTTGCCAATTTTCTGTACATTATGGTGCTTTGGCCCTATTACAACTTTTTATCTACGCAACGAGAGCTTTCGAATGATACCAATATGAGTCCGATCTGAGAACTTTCAATTTTGAGCCATTTTGGCCGTTTTTGGCCATTTTTCACCATTTTTCGCCTCATAACTCAAAATGAGTGCATTTTCAGGCCTTGACCCAATTACAACTTTTTCTTTACTCGTCGAGAGCTTTCGAATGATACCAAAATTAGCTCATTTGGACAACTTTTTTATTTTACTCATTTTTACTCACGGGGGTGCTCCGGGAGCACCTCTGCTCCCCCGGGGCTCCCCGCGCTTCCGGGAGCAGTTCAAGTCAAGACCTTCAAAATGAAGTATCAACCACCTCTCTACCCCTTCCCAATCTCGAGATAGAGGGGGGGACAAGAATCCGGAGAAGAAATAATAATAATAAACTAGCGCTACTGCAAGAATGTGTTGCCCACAACACATTCCTTTGGGGTATAAATTGTACTAGAGACCTTTTAAGCTGTTTCTGTTCAGGAAATCTGTCCCAGGACTCAAAGAGCTTTCAATTAAGCACCATATTGCTCATGTTTCAACGAATTTTTGAAAATCCGGTTTTTTCCGGAAATTCCGGATTTTCCAATCTGCGGCCATAACTTTCGCTAGAAACAGTTCCAGAAAATATGGTAAGGACAAAAATTACTCAGCTCGACGAGCTCTTTCATTTGAGCCCAATATCGACCACTTTTGAAGAACTTTTTCAAAATCCGGAATTTTCCGGATCGAATATCTCGAAATCCGTAAATTCTCCGGAATTTTCGATTTCAGTTTCGAAATCAGCGTGGTCGAGTTACCCTATGACCGACTGTTGAGCCAAATCGGAGACAAAAAATTTTAGACCAAATTTTGAATTTTTGAGATTTCGCCTTGGTCCCCCCTTACCATCCCGAAAAATCCGAATTTTCAAAACCCGGAATTTCGGAACCATCTTGCTTCCGGGAGATGTCCTAGTCAAGGGCTTCAAAATAAGGTATCAACCACCCCTGTACCCCTTCCCAATCTCGAGATCTAGGGGGGGACAGACGGATAATAATAAGCACAGAACGATAACAAAGTGTTGCCCATTCCTTTGGAAAAGTGGGCAACACAATAAATAATAAATAACGGACATACCCAAGTTAAAGGGTTGCCTTTTTGTTGAAAAAGCGGCAACCCAATAATAATAATAACTAGCGCTACTGCAAAAATGTGTTGCCCACGACACATTCCTTTGGGGTATAAATTTTGCTAGACACCTTTTAGGCTGTTTCTGTTCATGAAATCTGTCCCAGGACTCAAAGAGCTTTCAATTTAAGTACCATATTGCCCCTGTTTCACCGAATTTTTGAAAATCCGGTTTTTTCGGGAAATTCCGGATTTTCCAATCTGCGGCCATAACTTTCGCTAGAAATATTTCCGGAAAACGTGGTAATGATAAAAATTACCCAGCTCGACGAGCTCTTTCATTTAAGTACCATATCGACCACTTTTGGAGAAATTTTTCAAAATCCGGAATTTTCCGGGTCGAATATCTCGAAATCCGAAAATTTTCCGGAAATTTCGATTTCAGTTTCGAAATCAGCGTGGTCGAGTTACCCTATGACCAACTTTTGAGCGAAATCGGAGACAAAAAATTTTTGACCAAATTTTGGATTTTGAAATTTCGCCTTGGTCCCCCCTTACCAACCGAAAAATTCCGGGTTTCGCCATTCCCGGAATCCGGAAGGTATCGGAGCCATCTTGCTTCCCGGAGATGTCCTAGCCAAGGGCTTCAAGATAAGGTATCAACCACCCCTGTACCCCTTCCCAATCTCGAGATCTAGGGGGGGGACAGACGGATAATAATAATAATAATAATAATAATAATAAGCACAGACCAATAACAAAGTGTTGCCCATTCCTTTGGAAAAGTGGGCAACACAATAAATCCTACCGGCATCAACGGGTTGTCGCAGCCATTTTCCTCTTATATAAAGGGTCAAAACTCAGTTTTGGTACATTTTCAAAACTTGGTTCTATTACAAATGTTTTCCTACTCGTTGAGGGCTTTCAGATGAGTACCATATCGACTACTTCTGAGACAATTTTTTAAAATTCGGGTTTTCCGGGAATTACCGGATTTTTAGTTTTTCGTTTATAACTGTCGCTAGGCGGATTTCCGGAAGATCCCGCAAGCAGGAAACGTGTTCAGCTCGACGAGCTCTTTCATTTGAGCCCCATATCGACCACTTTCGGAGAAATTTTTCAAAATCCGGAATTTTCCGGATCGAATATCTCGAAATCCGGAAATTTTCCGGAAATTTCGATTTCAGTTTCGAAATCAGCGTGGTCGACTTACCCTATGACAACCTTTTAAGCAAAATCGGAGACAAAAAATTTTTAAGTCCAAAATCCGGGTTTTCGTGAATTCCCGGATTTTCAGTTTTTCGGCTATAACTTTCACTAGACACATTTCCGGAAAATGTCGCAAGAAGGAAAGTTGTTCAGCTCGGCGAGCTCTTTCATTTGAGTACCATGTCGACCACTTTTGGAGAAATTTTTCAAAATCCGGAATTTTCCGGGTCGAATATCTCGAAATCCGGAAATTTTCCGGAAATTTCGATTTCAGTTTCGAAATCAGCGTGGTCGACTCACCCTATGACCAACTTTTAAGCAAAATCGGAGACAAAAAATTTTTACGTTTCCCTTGTGTAATGTGGGTAATAACGTCCCCGTTATCACCCCCCCTTCCAAGTCCTTTCCTAATTCCCACTTTCGCTGTTTTTCCTAAAACTCCCCCAAAATCCCCCAAATTCCCCATAAATATTGTATTTTTATAATTGTTGGGAAGTCCGATAATTATGTATTATTTTGTATGTAAACCCCTCCCCTAAAAACTGTGCAGTGCTAACTTTATGCTCATCTTTCGAAAATTATTTAAAACCAGTTATTTCTGAGCGTAAATTTAACATTGCACTTATTTCCAATCCTTGTTGGCTTAGCGAAGATAGACCCTCCCGTTCCCAACGCATAACAAAATTCTCCTTGAATGATTACATCATGTTTTCGTCAGTTGGGAGATTTTGAAGTCAGCGAGGGGTCGGTTGTTGAGATTGGGGCCCACCCTTTTTGCCGTCTACACCTAAAAGCGTAAGCATCTATTTTTCCTTTTTTTCTTTTAAAACCCTTTCAAACTCACTTTCCTAATTCCTCTTGTGATCCTAACTTCCCCTTTAATTCGTTTTCCCCTTTTTTATTTCTAACCCTTCCCCCTCCCCAATCCGGCCTAACTTCGCGGGGTTGCCCCCGTTTTCTCTTTCCCCCCCCCCCCGGGGTCTAACTTGGCTAGCTAACTTCCCTCCCCCTTTTTTATTGCATTCTTGTGCCGTCCAATTTGTTGCTGGTCCCCTTCCCCATTTTGTCTGTACTTCCCTCTGTGTCCCTTTTCCGTGTGCTGTGCGGGTAGCCCGCTGTACCTTGCCTGTCTTGTCCGGATACCGCCGGACGGACTTTCTTGTAATATCCTGGTCCTGTGCCGTCCCAGTAAACTCGCCAGTTGTCTGTTGCTTATTTTATTTAATTAATTCCACTAAGTTCTAATCTGTTTGATCTCTTTCTTAGCTAGGTAGAGCCCTGGGAATAGTCCGGCGCTGATTTATACTGAGCTTGCCTTTGTGTGAGTGCTCCCCCGTTTTGCTAGGCGCCCCGTTGGCGTCCCCCAAAAAACTACCCGACCCCCTTGGCGAGGCAAGTCGGTGGTAGAGAGCCGCCTGGACTAAATATCTCCATCCGCAGTCGCAGGTCAGCGTCTTGCGCACAGTTCCACTTGTAAAATTGGGGCTTGAGCTCAGCGGTTAAAATCCCTAGCTCCCCCATATTTTACACTTGGTCCCCCCTTACGATTTTTAAAATTCCGGGATTCGCCATTCCCGGAATCCGGGAGATATCGGGATGCCCTTACAAACGGGAGCACTTCAGGTCACCCTACAACTATGGTGAGAATTTCAGCCCGATCGGTCCAGCCAATCTCGAGAAAAAGGGGGGGGGACACAAATGTTGACCGGAATAATAAATAAATAAATAAATAAATAAATAAAGAAACTTAGCCATAACAAAGGGTTGTCTTTTTTTTAAAAAAATGCGACAACCCAATAATAATAACACGACGAGAATAAGGGTTTGCCCTTTTCCTTCGGAAGTAGCGGCAAAC
>JASAND010014234.1:0-29879 GCA_030248195.1 Trissonchulus latispiculum
AGAGAAATTAAATGAGCTATTAAGTACTGCTGACGTTAAATTAGAGCTTTCCACTGCCAATGCCGTAAAAATTATTAGCGACAAACAAGTTACAGTATCGGCCCCATTGTCTCACGTTCTGGGAATCGAAACCGGGCAGACAGTTGGTTCGAAACCAATTGATTTAGATTATATGAGACAAGTGCTATTTGTTGTTGCTAGCTTTGTAAAGCCACAAATTGTAAACAATACGACTTTACCATTGCTGCACACATTTATGCCAAGGCAAGCAATGGCATCTACTGAATATGTCGAGCTGTTGGAAATGGAATTAACCACTTTGCGTTTTCAATTCCTCAATTTGTTGCTTCAACCTGTAAAGTTTCATGGTGGAGTCGTCGTTCTACAGCTTCACTTTAGGAAAATTAATAAATAGGAAGAAAGAATAGCATAAAGTGTAGTATATAGAGTATTACCGAAGCTAAAAATGGCATTTCGCAAACGTACAGTGCTTTTCCCTGGTGCAACTGGCACTAAAAAGCGTAGAAGAAAGTCTAGCAAAGTTGGTAAAGTTAATAAAAGGAAGCGAAAGTCTAGCACTAAACGTAAACGTAAAGTAACAAGACGCAAACGTAGACGATGAATAAAAAATCTAATTTGTTTCGAGCTTGCAGTGTCGAGTCTTTAGACTATACGACATTACCCGATGTACAGCAGGCAATTGAGTCTTCTCAAATTCTAGAAATTCCATGTTACACAAGTTTACCGCGAGATGATTTAACAAGTTTAGACTTTCGTCTTGATAAAACAGATGCTTTTATAGACTTGGATCAAACATTTTTCTACATAAAGTTACAAGTTTTGAAAAATGATAACACCGAGCTAACTGAAGATAATTTTGTTGCGCCCATAAATTTATTTGGTTATGCAATTTTCGCAAACTGCGAAATTTATATTAGCGATCAACGTATCACTACCGATCAAGTAATATTCCCTTGGCTATGCTACTTGCGCTATCTTTTATTTGAACCAAAGGATGCATTTACCCTCAAACTTATAAACTGGATTAAAGATCCAGCGGGGACCTTAAGTGTACACTACATACCGCGTTCTGCAGAGGAAACAAAAGAAGTAGCCACTACTACTACTACTGACCAGGTCAGTACTACTGAAAACAAGAAACCAAAACGTTATATTTTGAATTCAGCGATGGAAGAGAGACATAAACTAATTGAAAAATCCCAAAAGTTAGAACTGTTGTTACCTTTAATGAGTGACATTAGAAAATTTGGTAGGTTAATTCCTAGCCAAACGGAAATTACAATTAGATTTCTACGAACTCCTTCGTCTTTTGCCCTGTTCGACCAACTAGAACGCTTAACATATAAAATTAAAGTACTAGACGCAAAACTTTATGTTCCAAGAGTGAAATTGACGCAGCCTGCCATTACGGCTTACGATAAGTTGCTAAATTCGAAAGGTTTCCACTATCCCACTACCCGATACATCGGTAAAGCCCGGGCCTTAGCGCAAAATGATCAAAACGCTGAATGGACAGTATTCACCGGTAACCTTCCCCAACGGATTTTCTTGTTTATGATTGACAGCAGTGCGTATAATGCGCAAATATTCAGCAACCCTTTTGATTTCAAGTTGTACCACTTGGGGACACTAAGCGTATACGTTAATGACCAAAGTTTACCTCAAGCAGCGAGCTTGACTTACGATAAGGACAATTTTGACAAACTCAGAGTTTTTATGTATGCCTTGATGGGTGTCACTGGAGAAAATCCAAATCTGGATTTGAGTTTGGAAGATTTTGAGGGTGGGTACGGAATTTTTGCAATAGACTGCACTAAAGATCAAGCAGCCTTTTGCGAATACAATAATCCTACACAACAAGGAAACTTGAGAGTAAAGTTGGACTTCAAGAAACCGCTTTATACAGCGGTGAC
Source organism: Trissonchulus latispiculum (assembly GCA_030248195.1). Lineage (NCBI taxonomy): Eukaryota > Metazoa > Nematoda > Enoplea > Enoplida > Ironidae > Trissonchulus > Trissonchulus latispiculum. Next base: position 1,935 of record JASAND010014234.1, read on the forward strand.
ACTAATGGTGATTGGAGAATTTGACGCTATGCTTCATATAGATAGCTCGCGCAATCCTACTTGGACTGAATAGAAACTAATAAAAGAGCAGAAATACCTGAAAATAAACAAGCACTATGGCGCTTTTACAACCTTATACAATGATAGTTTCGGGTGTGACAGGTAGCGGAAAATCTGTCTTTGTAAGTAAACTTTTGGAGAATCAATCTGAGATACACAATAAACCTTTTGACAAAATTTTCTACTTGTACTCTATGTTTCAAGATCTTTATAAAGACTTACTTAGCAAAGTACCTAATATTGAAATGATACAGGGAATACCAACAGATTTGGTAGAAACAGTAACCAGTAGCGACGGCGACACGCTGATAGTTCTTGATGATTTAATGTTTGAACTGGAAAACGATAAAAGATTGCCGGCATTATTTACTAAATGTCGCCATGCCAACTGTTCAATAATTTTAGTGTTACAAAATTTTTATCACGAATCAAAATATCTAAGAACTATCACACGCAACGCACACTATATTGTGCTTTTCCCCAATCCCAGAGATGCTCAAATTATAAGCCGCCTAGGACAACAAATTTTCCCAAATCAACCGAAATTTCTACCAGACGCTTTTGCCCAAGCTACGTCCAAGCCTTTCGGCTACTTGCTTTTGGACTTAAAACCAACCACCGATCCACGATTTAGAGTTAAAGAAGGTGTATTTCCGGGTGAACAGCATTACTTATATTTACCTAAAGGTAATAAATAGAAACTAACATCTTAAGATTCACACAAAATGTCGACAGTAGTAAAAACTAACGTTCACTTTTTGCATGTGCTCGCCGAAGCGCCTCCTAAAGTTATTTCTGCGATGCTTAGTACTGCAAGGAAAAGTTTAATAAAAGCAATCTCGGAAGTAGCTCTTAACGTTGTAAATGGTAGAGTACCTCTAACTCTCCAACAGCAAAGAAAACTGAAACGATATACTAAACTAGTAGAACTTTTAACAAATAAGAAGGTACCAGATAGTCGTAAAGTTGCAATAGTCAAGAGGAATCCTCTTTTGCTAAAATTTCTGTTAGAACCAGCACTAAAGTTTCTGGAAACGTTTATATAAATGGCGCAACGAATGGTAGTGATACCGGAAACTGTGTATCAAAAATTGTTGACATCCCAAGGAAGCACAACAGCTCCTCAAACTTCAACTCAGTATCAAATTGTTGAACCCAACACTGAAACATTACAAAATTTAGCGGATCTTTTACCGAAACAATACAGAAATAAAGCCAGGATTTTGCTACACTATTTAGAAGGAAACGTAAAGTTGGATTCATCCCAAAGGATTTTGTACCCACCTACTAATGAGAAGGGTTCACATTTGCTCGATTTAGTCAAATATTTTGTTACACCTAATCATATTAAACAATTACGGCCCTTAGATGCACCAAAGTTTGCAAAATTGTTGAAAGAGCTCGGCGTACCTAAAGCAGCAATTTCACGAACTGAAATTAATAAAAGACATAAACAAGCCGTTAAATCATACTACGAATGGATACCTTAATGGTAACTCCTGTTTCAACTCTCGGGGTTGATAGCTCGCGACTAACATTTTCTGTGTACAGCTTAACTACAAGTTGCCAAAACTTAGGAGAGAAAAATATTAGAGATTTTCTAAACTCGCTACTGCAAGCTACGGAATCAAGAGATAAGGTGGTATTTATTTTTGAAGACGAACACTTTCACTCATTCCAGACAAGTATTTTATTAAGTGGCGCTGTAAATACTACAAACTTTGCTAGACTTTTTGCAGACGATCGGTCAGTTACCGTAACATTTATACATATAAAATGTACATAAATATTATTTCACGTTGGGAAGAACGCGGTAAATTTGGAGTATTTATATTTATTTTGATATTTATATTGAGTGTTTTGATTGTACTGTTCAAACAAGGGCAACTGTTGTTAAATGTCACTCTTGCACCCCTGCCAACGCAATCAAATGCGGTAATGTGTTTCCAGAATTTTACTCCAACAAACCCAGAGGAGTATATTCCTTCAACCGGATATAGGATTCTTTGGGATAATTTAGATGCTCGTAGACTTAGAGCAAGTATTGGATTAGATATTCCAAAAGCGGATAAATTATGGGGTGCAAGAGTTGTGTATTTGTTTCGTACCTTTGATGATATACTACAAACTGTTCGTAAAGATGTTCCCCTAAAATTATTATTGATTGTTGATGAAGATTCAAAACTTTTCTATATTCGTAATTGCTTGAATGGGGCAACTGTTGTTGAAAAGTTAAGTGAATTCGATCTTGAATTTGTATTTGAACATACGTATATACAAATGCATATAGATTATCTATAGTGGCAGATGTTTTCATAGCAGGAGGTCAAATTAAAGTTAGAAAACTCTTGAAGCCAAGTTCACAGCAGGAGATCTAAACCGACGCCAAGTGGCAGATGTTTTCACAGCAGGAGATCGAGTGAAATTTAGAAAACTATTGAGGCCAAGTGGCAGGTGTTTCACAGCAGGAGGTCTAAACCGACGCCAAGTGATTTTGAAAGAGGGTCAATTGAAACTCAATTGAGTGAGTTAGTCTATTGTTGTCAGTCTTACAGTAAAGTTGTGTCATCATCATGCAGAACTCTAATTGTCATGAACGATTTATTCAACAACCGGATGGAGATATCTACCTATTCTTCACTGGATACTCAACCTTCTCGAACTTTTACCGGCTGCCTTTTCTCATCGATGGTCGCCTCTACCAGACTGTAGAACAATATTATCAGTCTCGGAAGGCATGGTACTTCAATGACCACGATGCTTATAAGAAGATTCTGGAATGCTGGGCACCGAGTCGGTGCAAGGAACTGGCTAAAGACATCAAGGGCTTTGATAAAGCTGAATGGCGGAAGGCTGCGGAAGATGTGATGCTAACTGCTCTAAGAGCAAAGTTTGGGCAGAACAAGGCAGCTCGGGACAAACTGGTGTCAACAGGCAGCGCAACCCTGGCCGAGGCATCTAAATACGACAAATTCTTTGGAATTGGTATGGCAATCAATGAAGATGGTGTCGAAGACAGAAGAAACTGGAAAGGACGCAACGTTCATGGCGAAAACTTGATGAAAATACGTGATGAACTCAAGTAATTGTTTTGTGTTGCCCTTGTTAACTTTGTATATAATTTGTATATAGAAAAAGTGAATGCAAAAAAACAAGGAAGCATTCAGAAAATGCAGAAAAGAAAAACTGCAGGAAAAAAAAGCAGAAAAGAATAACTGCAGAAGAAAGCAGAAAAGAAAAACTGCAAAAAAAAAAGCAGAAAAGAAAAAACTGCAAAAAAAAAATGCAGAAGAGAAAAAACTGCAAATGCAGAAAAGAAAAGCTGCAAGGAAATGAAAAAAAAAACATCCGACCTTTATGGTGCAAATGAAATCATTAATTGATAAGCAAATAGCAATAAGTACTCTAGGTCAGCGTGAAAATCCTTTTTGGTGGGAAATGAGAATGAATCGATTAACGGCTTCTCAGTTTGGTCGAATCGCTCGTAGGAAAGGGAACCTAGACTTTCAGACTAGTAAAATGCCAGCAGCTTGTTTGGTTGGCATTAAAGAAGAGATAAATGCGAAACGAGCTTACATAAAATTTATGCAAGATACCTACAATGTGGATATCTGTATTTATGACGTAGGTCTCTGCGTTCCTGAATGGGCGCCTTATCTAGGTGCTTCTCCGGATGGAGTTGTTGTCAATAAGTTTGATTCTAGCACCAAACCATGGTTGCTAGAGGTTAAGTGTTTGTACGATACCCACCCTACCCCTCGTTCAATTGCACAAATCAGACTAGAGCGAGGAAGTAGCTTTTACTTAAAAGTAGTAAATGGTCAGTATGTTTTACGCAAGGAACACAACTACTACGCACAAGTTCTCGGCCAAATGGCAATTACTGGCATCAGCTTTACTCATTTAGCTGTATATGCTCCTAGAGTAAAGGAGTTGCTGGTAGTTCCTGTTCATTTTAACGAACAGGATTGGCTAAATTTGAAATCAAAATTGGATGAGGTACATTGTGACCAGACCAGAGTGGCCAATGGTCAAGTAGAAATGATGGACACTAGTCCAATGGCTACTGAGGTAGCGGTCATGAACACTATGGCTTCTGAGGTCGAGGACATGGACACTAGTGATAATTACGTCAGCATGTATGACTTGCTCCCTCATTTAAGTTCAATTGACATTTAAACTTAAGGGCAGGTGCAAAACAGCAGGTGTAAAACGGCAGGTGACTTTTAAAAACTCAAATGAGGGCATTATAAACGTTTAAAGTTTTCAGTTTGAATTGCTATTGTCTCTGAATTGGTTTGTTATGGCTAGCTTTACTGTTGCCTTTGTAACGGTGGTTTCTGATGGGATTCATGAAATGGGGGAGGTGGTGATGGAGGTTTCGGTCCTGGTGCTGTTCCCTGATGGTGGTACCTATGAAGAAACCTATAGGACCCGGGCTCCAGTGGCATTCAACTCATTGACTGAAAAGCAGAAGGCTTCATTTTATCGGGCCAGATCGATGAACGGACTGAACTGGGTGGATTCACCACAGCTGGCAACGAAAATGGAGGTTCTGGCCAGGGTTTGTGCGGTCATTCAACAGAAAGGGGCAAAGGTGGTGATCACCAAAGGGACTGCCCAGCACAAATTGCTGGTGCAGGCATTTTCATTGGCTGAGCTGAAGGTCGGGTTGTACGATGCCGGTTATCATCTGGACTACCCTGCTTTTCCCAACATGCCATGTGTGGAGGGTGTCCCCTGCTGTGGATCTCACAAAAGAATGCGATTCACCAAGAAGAACATTCAATGTGTCCGTCACCGAGCCCACCAACTGAAGGAAACCTTTTTAACTTTTAATGAGTAAACTGACTTGTCTCGTATTGTAGTATGTAATGTAATTGTTGTAAATAAACGAATAAAGGATAAAAGAAAAAAATGAAAAGAGAAAAGAATTGTATAAAAAAAAATATTAAAAAATTGTAAAAAATATCCGCCTAAATGGCTAAAACATCCGCCTAACTGGCTATTTGCCTAAAGGCTAACATCTTAGTTGGAATTTGTAGATGGAAATTAATAAAAGGAAGACGCTCATTTCAATATTATAAACAAAATTAAAGCTAGAAAAGTAAAGATGGAATTTGAAATAAGCAAAGATTACGCTGCCGATGCCAACAGAATGCGATGTGTGGAAGCAACCATCGGTGCCATGGAAAATGATTTGATTGATGGATCCAGTGTGAAGCGCTTTCTGGTGGCTCACTTCCCGGATTGGACTGAAGATAGCCTGATGTTTCTACTGATATCAGATTCCTGCTCTCATATCCTATACAAGGACTGGGTGACCAAGACAGGACTGTTTCAGTCGTCAGGGTTTCAAGGCCGTCCACAACTTCATCTAACGGCCATTCACATGAAATAGTAAGTAGCTTAACTAGAGGAACAACGAAATTAATAAAAGGGATTGGTATTTTAATATAAAGGTATTCAGAAATTGAATAAACTTACATAAAGCTACTAAAATGATTGAACCATATGAACACCAAGAGTCTAACTTTGGTTTGAAATGGATTCAGATTGATGACCGTGTCCCAATGGACAGCGAAACCTGGATCACTCGGATAAGCAATCTCTTGAGAGGCAAACGTAAAGTCTCTATGATTGTCAACAACGGAACTGGAACACTGGTGCCCATTGGACTGACTGATGTGAGGGACTTTCCCAAACAGACTGTGGCCCACATTCTTCATAAGAAGACTGCAATTGAGTTCTTTCTGTTCTACGTTCCTGAACAGGAAGCTGCGGATTCTGCGGATGGATACGATTGAACTACGGATGAACGCTGACTGACGGAAACTACAAACCTCTTCGGAGGTTCCGCCTAGTACTTAGTACTTGGCATTACAAATCTGTTGATACTTGCAATAATCTCTTTCATTTTTGTTTTAGGAATTATGGATCTTGTTTACGACAATTTAGTATTATTTTGCAACGACATGAAGGCTGACCCTGTATTGGATTATTTATTGGAAGTGGGATTACTTTCTCCCAACGTGGCGGAGGACCTCAGGCGTCGGACGCCTGACCATGAAAGAAATATGGATATTATAGCAACGCTTAATCGACACGGAGCGAATGCCTCGATTTTATTTCGAGAGGCACTGCGGAAATCTGGACAGCACGACCTCATGATGATCTCGCCTGGACCAGATCAGCCATTACAGAGGGGCGTTACCTGGAAGGTGTACTCACGTCTACGGAAACTTCAACTACAAGGTCAGGAAATATTCGAATCTATGGAAACCGCCAGGATTGACATTGCATATGCGCTTGGGCCTCTGGACTGCGACGTTCGATCGGTGGACTTTACGGAATGGTTGGGAAACCACCCCTGTAAACGATGGACTGTTCCCGAATGGCTCATTACACCGTGGAATCACTATGACTGCAACCATTAACTAAATTTCTGCTGTATATCTAACTTACCTTGTATAATATGTAGTCAATTGTAAACCCTGCTGTATATTGCTTGAAATAAACATTTTCCGCCAGTTACTCTGGCTAGAGAATTTTAAATTCTCTTTTCATAAAATACTAACAACCAACCTCAAATAAACAAACTTTGCATTTTCATCACAAATTGTTAGCCACGTACAGAGCGGAGCTCAGGTTGGAGAGAAAAACTAAACTCATGTTTGAATTCTACATGCCTGAAAAACCTATAGATAAGCTTTTCCCGCTTAAAATTGAGAATTTTCAAAATTAAGCATGGGTCGGTCATGGTTCCGGTCTAGGGCTAGGTACAGGTTGGAGCTTAGTTAGCAGTGGAAAACTTCATATTTGAATTCTGCATAGTCGAAAACCCTATAGATGAACTTTTCCCGTCGAAAAGGGACAACTTTTAAATTTAAGCTTGGGTCAGCCATGGTTCCGGTCTAGGGCTAGGTACAGCACACAGCATAGGTTGTAGAAGATAACTAAGCTCGTATTTGAATTCTACATGCCTGAAAACCTTATATGCAAACTTTTCCCGTCGAAAAGGGACAACTTTTAATTTTAAGCTAGGGTCAGCTATGGTTCCGGTCATGGGTCACTTGCAGCGCGGAGCTTAGGTTGTAGAGGAAAACTAAGCTCGTATTTGAATTCTACATGCCTGAAAACCCTATACACAAATTTTTCCCACTTAAAATAGAGAATTTTCAAATTTAAGCTTGGGTCAGCTATGGTTCCGGGCGACAGAAGCTACAGCTGAGCCTCCTCCTCCACCAGCGCCGCTTTCGCCGCTTCGCCGCTCACACCACCACCTCCCCCAGAGCCTCCCGAGCCTCCTGAGCCTCCCAGCCTCCCAACCTCCCAGCCTCTTTACACCACCACCTCCCCCAGAGCCTCCCAGCCTCCCGAGCCTCCCAGCCTCCCAACCTCCCAGCCTCTTTACACCACCACCTCCCCCAGGCGCGACGCCTGGTGCGGACCTATTACTACTCTAGTGCTACACAGTTACATCTGGGCAAAACAAACGCATCAAAGCAGTGGCACAAAACACAAGAGCAGTTAAGAGCATTTAGGACAAAACAACTGTGGTGAAACTGTAAAATACTCTTATAATTCCTGCTGTGGAAGCAAGAATATTTACACTTGTCTTGATTCATTATAACTCACTCTCAGTTATTGTGCGCGGTCGCATTTGTTTGTGGGGGTGGAGAACGTTTGCAGTATGCAATGCAAGGTACATTTTGAAATCAAAACAAACATTTTTAATGCACTGTAACAACTTTAACAACACGTACAAATTTACAAGACTTATTGAAACTGCACAGTGCACAAACTAGCACATAGAACATCAACTGTTAAAAAGTCAAGTTGAGTATACAGCTCTAGCTTCGTGGTGATGCAATGACACTGTAGGGCAGGGGGTGAACGGTTAGACCAAAGGTTCGACCGTCCATCAGCTTTTCACTGGCCGGTTTGTAGAAGCTGAATCTTTGCAACAGACCCGCCATAAACATGAACAGTTCCATTCGGGCCAGGGACTCGCCAAGACACACTCGTTTACCTGAAACCAAAAGTAGAAGTATCTCAGTCGGTGGTAAATTTAGTAATCAATAACTTTTGATATATATATACGTATATATATATATGGTTATTTATTTATATTATTACAAATTATTAATTATTTATTTACGGTTATTCCTTGTAGATAACCCTTTCAACCGGATCATTTAAACATTACAGACATTAGGGAATTTTCTAAAACTAAATGTCAACTGTATAAAGTAGTACCAAGCGTCCATGATTTTCTCCTATATATTGGAAGATATTAGATCTTCTTAATAATAGTGCAATTATGCACTTTTGGTAGTACAGTAACATAATCGAAGCTTACCCAAACTGAATGGAACGAAACCAGTCGCTCGACTGTTAACTTTCTCTCCGTTGATAAATCGATCGGCCACAAATTTCCCCGCATCTTGCCAATACTCTTCATCTTGGTGAATCAACGTTAGATTGGCAAAGATCACGGAACGAGCTGGAATCTTGTAGCCGCTAAATCAGCATAGTAACCTTGTAATCAATGTATAACAGTAATTAGTAAGCAACCTACAGCCTATGTTTTCCAATAATTGAATAAATTATTATCATTATTAGACCACAAGAAAAAGAATTCACATTTATAATGTCGGATTCAATTTCATTTCTCTTAAATTTTTTCATTTCTTCAGTGTTTTTGACATAAATAACTGCAGTAAGAAATTCGCCTTTCGGCTCCGAATGAACAGACTCATTAATCTGTTTTCAACTGTTGTTTGGCACGTACCCGATGGTAGTTTCTTCAGTGTTCGAGTGTGGCAGTGATAGTCCGGCAATATTACCAATTCGCTGCACTTCAAGAACAAAACTTTCCATTAGCGGCATCTTTGATCGCTCCTAGAAAAAGCAAATACAATGCAAAAATGCAACATTTTTAACTGTTTCAGTGTACGTATTCATTTTGTCATGTTATATTGGACTTTGTTTTCTACAAAGTAAAGCTAGCTTCTGTTGAATCGTAAATTACTAAAGCTAAAATACTGACTAGAATAGTAAAAAGAGCGCAAGTAGATTGTCTAATATATATTTATAAAAGTTTCCGAAATTCAGACTAAATGATTTCCAGAGTTGGAAGGTGGACGCGGGTACCCGCGGGTCCAGTGGACATGGACAGCGGATTTGTCCACGTGGACAAACGTGGACAAATGTGGACAAAATTTTCGTCACCCGTTTGTTAGAAAAAGCGTTAAAATTCACCCTAGCTTTATATAATCGTTTTTATATTGGCAATTTTAGTTTTCCATTGTTATGTTTTATTGTGCTGGCATCGTGACTTTTTAGCTTTGCTGACCCCATTTCTTTTTAAACCGCCGCTGGCGCTGCTGTGGTACTATATTACTTGATGTTTGCTGGGAAAAGGAACCATAATGAACATATTTTCTTTCACAAAATTACAATGCTTAAGGTGCTGGTTCGGGTTCGCATGGGCGTTTTTGGGCTTTAATTCAAATTTGCTACAATTACATCGTTTAGCCTATAAAACATTTTAGAAAAATCGCGGTGGAACTTTTGCGTTTCAGAAAAATTAGATTAAATCCGCCATAACTTCCACTTCGGCCGCCCTACCGGCCAAACATATGGTCATTCAAAGCCTCTCACCATGACCTAACTTTGCTCTTGAGTCTTGAGAGTATGTTTCGATTCCTTACAATTTAAGAGATAATAGCGAAAATTGAATTTTGAGTTCCAAAGTTGGCCATGTTATGTCCAAATGGAGAGCTCTCTTCGGCATCTCTCTCTACGGCACAGCAACGAAAATGTGAAATTTTGAAAATCGCAACCAGATTGTTTTGAACACATGTAAGGGAAGCAGGCATAGGAAAGACCCGGCTGGGCCAATTCTTTACTTTCAATGGTGAGTGAAAAGCTGAACCTCCCTCTTCCCTTCTCTCTTCTAGGTCCTGGTTTCGTGGGTACAAGGGTACTTGACGCCTCCCGTTCGGGCTTGTCCTCGGTTTCTTCTTGGTCCACCAGCCCTGGTAGAAGCGCTACACACAGATTTCTCTCAACTCATACAATCAATTGCAAAACGGCTTTGCACGTGCATTTTCGAGACAATTACACAGGGCTATTTGTCATGGTTTCGCGTTTTGTCATTCTGTTCAACAGAAATAAGCGTCCAAACTTGAAAATTTTGATAAAAATCAAACAAAAATTTACATTTCTTACAAAACGTTGAGCTTACGTTTCTTTTGAAGCCTGCACTAGTCGCTTTCCCACATTTCGAGAAATCTATGTTCAAAATTGTTTTCTTGTTATCGTTGTTGTTTTGCAACAAAAGTTGTTTAAATTTTATTGATATTTAAATAACAACAATTAAAAGTTTGCAAGCCAATTTATTACAGGGATTTTTCTTTTATTATTGCAGGGGAGGAATGGGGGAAATTCCAATTCGAAATTCCGGACACCTGCCACTCATCTCAAAGAACCTCTCATCAAGTTTTATTGAAAATCTAACTTTTGTGTTTTTTTTGTTTTTCACACTTTTTAAAACTACAAAAATCTTAAAAATACTAAATTTTTAGCTGAAGAAGCAAATTCTTTTTCACTTTAGTGATGATTTAAGTTTTTTTCGAAAAAAATTGTACACTTTTTATCTCTACCAGTTTTGAGTGTATATAATATCTTCTTACTTTGAAAAGTAAAGGTTTTCTGACCTGATTTTTCGGAATTTTTGAAAATTCTCAAAGTCTGGAAGGTCCCAATCCCCAGACCTCCCGCCATTGAACATTTTCGAAAGACTTTAATTTAAGTAATTTGAATGAAATATCATTGTATGCGAGGAGAAAAGCAATACATATTGTTTCTTTCTCCGGAACAGACGAAAACAATGTACTACATATGGTATTAAATGCTACAAAAACCCATGAAAACGTGTTTATACTGCAAAAAAGTAAATTTCCAGAGAAAACACCAGCTTAAAACCACACTAAAAAGCAAAGTGTTATTCTAAAAAATCCTGGCTCTAATATAGAATTAAAACTGGATTACTAAAAGAAAATTTGTTTTAAAATACAGGCACTGGTGGACAAAATTTAAAAGCGTGGACATGCGGGCATGTGCGGGCGGACGTGGATAAAACCTGCGTGGACAAACGTGGACGTGGACACTGAAAATCTTGTCCACTTCCAACTCTGCTTTGGGAATGTCGGGTCGTTTCCAGATTACCCCCCCACCACTCACAATTCTTAAACTTTGACCAATTGAGTTGAAATTTGCTGTGGGTATGTTTTCGACCACGCTGAATTTAAATATAGCAAAAGTTTTGGATTTCGCGAATTCCGATTTTTTCGATTCGCCTGGGAAACTGAAAGATTTTTGTCGCCGATTTTGCTGAAAAGTTGGGGTTTTCTGGGCCGCTGAACACGAATCTGAAGTTCATTTTTCAATTAAGCTTTTCGTTAGCTTGATATAAGCTAAAGTTGTAAGCTTAAGTTGCAAGCTTTGGCTGAGCTAACGAAAAGCTGAATCGAAAAACGGACTTCAGATTCCTGTTCAGTGGCCTAGAAAACCCCTATATGAAACTTTTCAGCAAAATCGGCGTCAAAACATTTTTCAGTTTCCTTTGGTCCCTTGCGAATCTAAAAAAATCAAAATTCGCGAAATCGAAAGATGTTGCGATATTTAAACTCAGCGTGGTCGAAAACATACCCACAGGAAATTTCAGCTCAATTGGTCAAGGTTTAAGAATTTTGAGTGGTGTATGGGTAATCTGAAAAAGGCCCGAAATGTCTTTAGATCTATGGATCGATCCCAAAAAGAACCAAAGAAGAAAAAAAACCAAAAAGAACCAAGAAATCAGAAAATTGTTTTAACATTTCTTTACCTCCCAGCTGGCCAAATGTGTGGTTCCTACAGTCTCATCCAGCATTCGTTGTAGTCGACTTTGTAGGTCAGGATTTTTGAGCAGAAAGAGTAGGGCCCACTGTAGGGTTGTGGCTGTCGTTTCGGTACCGGCTACAAACAGCTGGGTGATGGTAAACAGCAGATGTTCATCTGAAAATAGACAAAAACCTCCATGGTTTATCCCCTATATTTAATAAATGTAATGTCTATAATATTCTGTTGTACATGGTCTGTTTATTAGTTCATTGCAGATAATCCTAACCTCTTGTTTCCCTTTTATCCTAGATAAACTTTGGGCCCGAAATAGATCTCACTTCACATACATTCTTATAGACGTTACCACAACCACGACACTAAAACTAAGGGATGGTCTTTTCTGTAACACACCGGCGGTTGCCAAGTAAGCAAGGGAATAAACGTCAGGACCCAGACACGTCCGTGAACGATCATAACATCATAACGAAATATTAGAGACAGCGGTCTGTCCTGGGGTCCGTTGCATAAAAGGTATTACTAATAGATTATTAGTGATTCGTTGATTAGTGTAGCCGTTTGATTGAAAATAGCTAAAGTTGCGGAAGAGCCTGAGGGATATTCTATATGTAGTTTTGTAGCTTTTGAGATGCTCTAACGAACTATATATTCTAAGGCCCTATTTCTTTAAAGATTAAACGGATTAGATTAAAATTAATCCGCATTAAGCAAATAGCACCTCGGATTAAACGGATTAAAATTTAATCCAGCGAGTTAAACGAGTTAAACGGATTAAATTTAATCCTATTTCTTTAATGCACCTAGGATTAAAATTTTGATCTAATCCTGTTTCTTTATTCACAGTTCGGATTAAAAAATGGAAGAGTTAATTTTAATCCAACCTGCTTATTCCTGTTTCTTTAAAGATTAATTTTAATCCGTTTAATCCATCTCCTTCATTTTTAACTAGTTTTTAATCCTCGTGCAGCTACACGGACTAAACGGATTAAAAGTTGGCGGATTAAAATTTTTAATAGCTGTTTCTTTAATGGCGGATTAAAATCAACTCGTTTAATCCGCGGATTAAAAATGGTCGGATTAAACGAGTTCATTTTAATCCGTTTTGTCCGTTTAATGCAGCATTAAAGAAATAGCAATTAAAATTTTAATCCAGCTGATTTTTAATCCGTTTAATCCGACCATTTTAATCTTTAAAGAAATAGGCCCTAAGTTGGTGTAAAATTAAAATTTGGACTAAGCCAAAGGAATAAAAAATCGCGTTTTCTCTGATATTTGTGATCAAAACTATTGAGTTGGAGAAAATTATCGAAAGTTTTGATCATTTTTGAATTAACCACTTCATTATCTACAAAATAACACCGAAAACACCAAAATTTGTTGATTCAATTAATAGCTTTGCTCATTAATACTCCTGCAATAATCAACTAATCACTAATAATTTATTAGCAATACCTTTTATGCAACGGGCCCCTGCAGTCATTAAGCAATGCAAGTGCTTAGAATGAAGCAGAAGTCAGCCAATTGAAGCGCAGTTCTTAGCCTGCCCAGAAACTCAAGACTAACAGTAGTTCAAGTATCTCAATTTTACCAAATATCTTTCCAGTCTCATGCTCCAGTGAGCTCTGATCCAGAATTGCATCCAAAAAGTCGCGTGGCGGTTCGCCGGATTCTCGGGATCGTTTATGTTCGTCGATTTGATCCTTAATGAAATTCCAAATTCTTTGCTGTTTCACCTTTCTTTCTTCGATCTCATCCTTATATCCAGGGATATATCGAAGCCAAGGCAGGAAATTGGTGAGGGCTCGAAGCGGATTAGTGGCCAACAGATCTTTACCTAAAAAGTAGGAAAACTACTGCCATAAAATTAAAACCTGAATTAGTTAGGATTAATTTTTGGGTTTTAGTCTTCAAATTGTGAAAGAAAAATTAAAGAAAAAGACTATCCATCCAATCCTATCCAAGACAAAAGTCTAGTCTGATTTCAAAACACAAATTCCTAATTCTGAGTTCAAAATTAGCACATTGCTTACTCAGAAACTCTATGATATCCTTAAAGATGGGATCTTCATAGTCAAAGCGTTTGCCGAAAACGATGTTACAGGTGATATTGGAAACGGCATTGGTCAAAGGAATCAGCGGGTCAAAGGGCTGGCCCTTCAGATTATGGAAAACATCGAACAGGTGTTCCAATTCCGTATGAATTTTCCCCTCAATACTCAGCTTTCCGAGACCAAAATCTCGCAGCGAAGTCAGGGTGAATCGTCGCAACAGGCGCCATGTTGCCCCTTCTGTCCAGACGACGCCTAGAAAATTAAAATTTAAATTTAAAATTGTTTAAATTTAAATTTACCAAATTTTAAATTAAAATTGACATGGCTGGCCAAATTTACAATTATAAATTCAAAGTAATTAATGACTAACTTGTGATAATTAAAATAGTATATTATTAGTCGTAATATTTTCGTGCATGGACATTTTTTCTTGTTTCTCAAGAAACGTAAGAACCTATATATATATGGTTGGTTTGAAAGACAACGTTTAAAAAGACCCCCACTAGCATTATAGATAGACATCGATTTGTGAAGTTAAATTCTTAATTAATAAATTAATAGTTGCTAATTAACAAAATCCATATTTAATTCTTATTCAATTCTAATTACCTTTGGTTCTATGAACGGCCGCAGGTGTGTAATTCGAGGGACGTCCCGCAAAAATTTCACCCTTATCAATGAACGCTTCCTTGGCCGATTTGTAGTCATTCAAGTAGACGGTCAACTGTGAACCCAGTCGAAAACTGATTATATTTCCATACTTTTTCTGAAGTTCTTTAGGTCGGGTTTGATAGTACTGGAAAAATGGCAAAATGCCAAGAATGGGCACCCCATAGGGGCCGGGTGGCAGTTGCCAGCTATCCCAGAGTTGCTTACAAATGTAGTAGGTCAAAGCAACCACCACTAGCATGTACCACATTTTGATTGTTCAGCTATATGTAATGTCTACTAAAATAATATCCACAAATTTATATATGTAAGCGGCAAGTTTCTGTGTCAATGAAGAAACAGCTTTAAATTATAGCCTTAGACTCATTCATAACTGTGAATAGATTCTAATGTGAAACCTTGGATTTAGGGAAAAACAGTAAAGAAAAGTGTCCAGTGCGGGGATCGAACCTACGACCAACAGCTCGCAAATCGGACGCTCTACCACTGAGCTAACTCCGACAGAGGTGATTGTTTTATCTGTCACCAATTGATACCAATTGCCCTTTCCTTCAAGTTCTAACTGAAATCTTGTTTCTAAATGGCAAGGGAATAAACTCAGAATTAAGACTCAAACTTTAATTTTTTAGCTTCAAATAGGATCTACAAACGCCAACACGACTGGTCTAGATGCTTAAAAGTTTATTGGATACAAATCGGATAAAGCTTAAGGCTGGAGCTACTTGAAATAGAACATTGGGAGCAATCTTTTAGAAGAATGTTACAGCTGAACACTACACCATTTTGGTTCGCTAAAAAGTTAAAGTAAACTTTTGAAGCTGGTTTTCCCAATGTTTGCTTCAAACTTTTAAAGGGCTCCATCTGTTTGATAAACTTATCATCTCCCTTTCATATTTGTCATTTAAAGTTTAAAGTATCTTCTCATGGTATTCACCTTTATCACAAGACTTTGCGTAATCACACGTCACAAAACCAAGACGATCACAATTTGTGGAATCACGAGAAAATGTTACAGGCCTGACATAGTCACAAAATCTTCGGTTAGGTTAGGTACAACTTTAGGACAGGACAAATCATGTGGGGGAGGACGTTACAGAAGAGATAAGAAAAACCGAAATAGCTGTGGTTTACCCGCTCTTCAAAGTTTTCAGTACGCATAAAATATCCTTTCTTTCTTGGCATTGCGTAACGGTGCTCCGACCACAATATGGGAAACTTCTCCGGTATTGGGTGATGGACATTTCATGCTCCTTCTCGTTTTGTGGGGGATACCCAATAGCCAATCAGATTATGGAATGTTCATTTCGCCTGTAGGAAGTAACAAAGTTACGTAAAAAGGTCCTGCTTCACGAAATGCCAACAGAGCAGTCCCATTTCGTAGATGAAATAATGTTAATGTTACCTACTTTAGGATTTTTCGATAAAGTACATCATTAGCTACTATCTGGCATCAAAAACGCAAGAACGATGGACTGCAGCAAAACTTTTTTTCGAAAAACTGCTACACTAATCAACTAATCACTTTTATGCAACGGACCCTAGATCACATCGCCACTGACTCTTCAGTCAATATTTTTGCATGTTTACCGATTTCCTGTTACCATTATACACCCTGAACGTCTATCAACTTTATATTTTAATTCAACGTTACTCCTCAGGGGGATTCAAACCAAGGAAGTTCTTCCGACTACTACCCTACCGCCTTACCAAATAAGCTAGACTTGGGCTTTTCTTCCGATTGACCCAATAATAAGTTCATATCCACATACTACAGTGACTATGAGTTGATGTAGTTGACAGTCCTTATAAACACACACTCAGTACAGGTTTATATGAACATTGAACGAAAAAAAGACAGCATAACCATATATAATACCAACATTACAAAAGATGTGATAGGGCGAATTTAAGAGGCAGGGAACGAAAAAGGTTGCTGCCCAAATTTTGCCCAAAAAATCAGAAAAACTTTATAAGAAAAAGCTTTAAGGGGTGATCTAATAAACAGGTAGATATATTGGTAAGGGTTAGCCACCCCCCAGTCGCATGCAAACATTATTCACTGCATGATTCTAATGCGAAAGAAAACCGTAAAATCGTTGCATCCGCATTCCAATTTCAGAATTTCGACACAATCTCTCGTTTGTCAGAGTCCTCCGCTAAGTCGGAATCCGAATTCGAACTGGAAGAGCCCGAAGAAGCCGTCATAGTCCCGGTGGTTGCGGTATCGGCACCGATAATGAAGGCCCGCTGTTTGTGGCGACGTTTATGGAGGGGGCAGGACGACACAGTGCAGCACAGAACTAAGGTTACACCTACGCCGAAGCAGATAGCACAAATGCTGGCCAGAATACTGTAGAATACAATTCGTGGCATGCCCGTGATGTCCAGACACTGATAGAAACCGTCAGGGCCCGTATCACAATCAAAACAAAGTTTAATACACTCTCCATAGGTCAGGTCTTCTGGGGTGGGTGGGACACACTCGTAGCATTCGTCCATTCGTTGGACACAGTTGGGACAGCCACTGGTCACACAGATTGTTTCATTCCCGAACAGGCTGAAGGGACAGCCAAAAATTATGGATAAAACATCCAGTAGTAGGAAAAGTAACATTCTAATTCCCCTTAATGAAATCATTCAGCCGTTCAGTAGGACAGTTTTCGTGGACAAAGGGAAAGAACTTCTCCAGAAACTTTTGAAGAAAGGCCAAATCAAGACATCCATTTCAAATTGTCTTCCTCCCAAATTCTAACTGGTACATTTCCTGTAAATTTGGAACAAAGCCGGGCCCCAAGGGAAAAGTTAGTGCCAATCTTTAACCTTATAGTTTTGACAAAAATGTTGGAATAAAGCCTGAAAATATTTTGGAAAAACTGACTATTCATATTCACGATGGAATGAGAAAAGTGACTTCAGTGCTACGAACTATATATGCAGTACAAATGTCCATTCATTGAGATGTCATCCTAGAATTCTACAGCATTCGAACGCTTTTCAAGTACAGCTTTAAGCTTTAAGGTGGTAGTACCACTACAGGGGTGGTCTTGCACGGATACTGTGAACTAAAACTTTAATGAGTCGGTTTGAAATTCGGTGCATTTATCCTTCTTCTTCTTCTTCTTCTTCTTCTTCTTCTTCTGTTCCAGGGCCATCGTGAGTCTTCTCACTGTGGCTGAGACGTCAGAGACGCCCCACAACCCCCAGAAATGCTAGCACTCTGGGAGGGCCCCAAGACAAGATATCCAACCGTGACCGTGACCTCAAATGGCGCCTGCCGGCTGTAGTATGACAGGGGCAGTGGAGGAGCAGATGAGGGAGATCCTCCATGTCAGCCCCGCAATCTGGGCATCCCGGAGACGGCGAAATGCCCATTCGATGACGCTGTTTGGCCAGGGTAGTGTTGTGTCCCTTACACCTTAGCTGTGAAAGGACCACTCTTTCCCTGCGGCTGAGGTTTGCTTCCAGGGAACTGTGTACAGGTTTTCCATCATCGAAGGTCTTTTCTGTGTCGTCACTCTTCCAAAGAAGCCGGCATTCTTCTCTGACAGATGTCTTAATTTTTGCCTTCGTCGTGGTTAGATCGATTTCCACGTCTTTCTGCTCTAGCTGCATTGCCCATTTTGCGCGATCATACACCATTTCATTGCCGGTGACACCGACATGGCTTGGGATCCACTGAAATGATACATGAATTCCACTGGCACTTAGGCGGCACAGTTCTCTCCATAGGGCGGTGGCAGCTGGCGAAGTCTGGGCTTGTGGCCCGGGTGTAATAGTTTCTGCAGCAGAGAGTGAATCGATGCGGATACGGACTTCCTGGTACTGGAATCTGGCTAGGCGGTTTCTGACCAAATACAGACCCTCTTTGACCGCTAGCAGCTCCGACCGAAGGCTGGATCAGTGGTACGGCTGGCACCACGGCAGTTCCCAGCAGAGAGCCGGAGGCATCAGATGTCTGTCCAGATGATATAAACGGCAGGTTGGAGCTGAGCTAGGGTAGTTTCAGTTAGCCGGAGTAGAGTGGAGTTTGTTACGTCCTTCTTCCTTGGCAGGCCTTCTCCGCCCACAAGCTCCGTGTTAACCGTGACTAGCTCTGGGGTCTCCCATGGTGGAATAGAAGATAGACATAGCGGTTCCCGTGGAAGGCCAGCCCTGCTCCAGCAGTTAGTTTAGAGCCTTCTTTTTTCTATGAATGTTGACTGGGTAGTCTCTGCCTTGTAGTCTGAAGACTAATGAGTTTTCTTGGATTGTTGTCTTGCAGCCGCACGGATTTTTGATATCCTAATGCCACTAACTCCTTTGCTCTCAGTGATATTGGTGGTAAGTTGGCTTCAGTTCTGGAATATCCTGCTGGTTTGTCGGCCAGGCCGCCAGTGATTTTCCTAGCGGCCTGATTCTGAATTGATTCCAGTTTTTCAGCGGTAGATTTTGAGACGGACTGGCACCAGGCGGCTATAGCGTATTCCATCAGTGATCGTATGTATAAGATAAAAATGAGACTAAGGTCTTCTTCGGTTGGTCCCCATTTCCGCCCGGATAGGGTACTCAGGATAGCCAGCCTTGGCTGACAGTGTTTCTTCAGATTCAAGCAGAGTTTCCAGGCAAAAGTGACCCCTAGAAATTTGGGGTTTCGGTCATATGACACCTGATTTCCGTTCAGGAAACGTCTGGGCTGGTAGGTAGACAGCTTGTTTTGGGTGGTAAATATGCATGCCTGGCACTTGTCCACATTGATATTCAGTCCCCATTTGGTCGTCCACTCCTCAATTCTGTTCAGGGCGCTCTGTGATTTAAATATCAGATTCTGATACCAACAGAGCCAGGCCATCTGCGTATGTGCTGCCGTCCACTCCTTCTGGAAGATGATCCAGGATACCATTTATGAATATGATGAACAGCATTCTTCAGCATTTGTCTTCGGCTTCTATCACGGACCTTAACTTAGACAGACTAGCAACCATTGCAGATGCCATGTGCGATCAGACTGGTGCTACGTCAGTGGTAAACAATTTGTCATACTCTTTAAAATCCTCTCCACCAGAATCCTCCCAGGACAATCGTCACCCCAAGGCCTATGATCAAAGTAACATTGTAGCTCTTTGCGAAAGAATTGACAAATTAACTGTAATCGTAAATGCGCTTTTATCAGTCGCTCACGGCAACGAAGCAAAGACGGTCGAGCGTTTTCTCGGAGCCATGATCATGCTCGATCGGCTTCACGCCGCAAATTCAGACATGCTGGACCCTAATGTTATTACCATTTTCGATTCGAGTCTTTGTCAACGAAATGCAGTGAAAATGGAACGCTAGATGCTTTGCAATTCCAGGGCACATTTATCCTTCACCATGTTCAGTATCAAATAAGCTTGCTTGACTGGCTTGCTATCTACACCAGAGGAAACATTCAAAGCTTTGAATTTAGATATCTTCTGCAATCCTTTATGAGGTCATTTAAAATTAGGGACGCGAGCTTTTATGGAAATTTGGGTAAAAAAGTAAAAGATTGCAAGATTCGTGCTGCGTGTGTAATTTTGAAGTCAAGAGTAAAATTCAAACAGGAAGTATTTCGAAGACAGCAAAACTTCATACAAGGAAAGAACAGAAAATGGCCGCGTACAATTACAATTTTAAATTAATATCAACATACCCCAACCCCCATTACCAACCACTGGCGGATCCAGGATTTCGTGACGGGGGGGGTAAATTTTTTCCAGCGGGGGTCTGGTGGGCGGAGCCCCCCAGAAGTTGAACAAATTTTTTGTTTTTGCAATAAAATCGGTCTTCGGATCTTTAATTCTTTTTATACTGAAGAACTGAACAAATTTTTTCAAATTCTTGACATTTTTAGGCAAAAATCGTAATTTTCTCCGAAAAATCGGATGCATTTCAAGCTTTTTCTTCACAAATGCAATAAATATGCGGTTAAAAAGTAGACAATTCGCGCCGAAGGCGCGAAATGTTTTTGTTTTTTGCCTTTTTTCCTCTTTCTCTCCTTAATTTTTCCTACCTTCGAATCGCGACGGGGGGGCGCCCGCCCCCCCCCTGGATCCGCCCCTGTTACCAACCTGTAATCTTGGGCATTAAGCAGAACCTAGGCTTCTGCAATTTGGAGATCAATTTGGATTCTTCAATAAAAAGTGACCACAAAATTTCCAAAATTTCCCTCTTTCGAAAGCGGGCGTCCTCGCCGCGGTCCACAGAATTAGTCGGATACAATTAAGATTAGCCAACGTAGCTTACGTATGATAAAACGCGTGTGAGAAATTTTGGCAAAACCATTAAACAACACTAGAGAACCTCCCTAGAGACACAGGCTAGGCGCCACAACAACACACGGGTCCACCACCGGTCACCTGTCTAGATTAAGCAAAAGTACACACAAGACACAAAATATATACAGGACAGACTGATTGGTTGGATATAATTTGTTAATAAACCGTGCTAATACACCCGCCCTGAATAGGGGTTCACTCGTGAGGTCGATTAGTTTGCAATCAACAGCAAACAGCGAGAGGGGTCGACACTCGCTCTATGCGTTCACTGCCGAAACAAAAATAGAGTGCCTTGACACGCAGATTAAGGACACAACTTAAGTCTTCTCTTCTGTGGAAGTTGTAGTCAGATCTCCAATTGGGATCTGAGAAGACTACGATTTCGAAGAAGATCCAACCGGATCTGTATGTTGCTGGTCCACAATGTCGCTAACACCACACTTTGTTTATTATAATTAATACAATTACTGGCAAGCTGAATATTGATTACAATAGCGAGTATATATATAACAATGATACTGGTAATAATACAAGTTGATTGACAATTATTGATTTCATCCAATATACGAGAGTTGCCAGACTCTTCGGCTGGATTAGTTATTTCAATTTACCCTACCAGTATCAGTTGATCAGATTAGGACTAAACCCTTCTTCAGGTTACTTATATCTTCTGAATTCTAATATTGCTCGGCTTAACTCAATTACAGAAGGATGCCCTATATGCTTATGTGAGTGCTATGCTCGTGTACTCTCTTTAGCTGTCCTTTACAGTACTCAAAACCACAGTCACTATTAATTAATAATATTAATTAATTAACTGATGTTAATACAAGATCGGGTAGGCTCAGAAGTTGGGTAAGCTGCATTAACGTAGTCCCGAAGAAACGCCACAACCCACTACTAAGATGGCTATCGGAAAGGTTTCAGCAGATCAACTCCTTTTCAAGAGGATCAGACAGTTACAAGGTACGGTTAGACTTATTTATTAACCTCATTCCGAATAAAATCTCGGAAAAGGAAAATAAGAAGTTGGTACGTAACCTACTTGTTCTTTTCATTTGTTTTGAGTGAACTGGTTAGGATACTTGTAGAGTTATTACTCTCGTCCCTTTCCATACCACTCTAGCGCTGCGCTGCGCTGCACCCAAAAATAAGCAACCGTTAAGATTGCTGGCAGTTGTCAACTGCGAGATAACGGCAAATTTCGTAGCTTAAATGGGCCCTCCTTTGCGGTGTCAGGCCCCCCTTGAAAAAATTTTCAGCCGTTTATATGCATAATTGGAGTGTTTCTAAGAAATTTTTTTAAAAATCGGCAAATTGTTGCACAAAAATCGAAAAATGTTTGCTAAAATTTGAGAAAATTTAAAATGAAGATAATATTTGCTAAAATTGGACAAAAATTTTGGATTTCCCAAAAAAACGATCGCCGGACTGTTGGGTCTCCCCCCCCTTCAAAAAGTCCTGGCGCCGCTACTGGCGGGGGCATAGGTGTAACGGGGATTTGGGTTGGGGGGCCCCTTTTTAGACCCCCCCCCTTACGACCCCATAGGTGTGTAGCGGGGCTAATAAGTTTCTCTTACGTACTAACACAGTTACCAGACGTAGCGGACGCGGAGACCGTGGCACAGATGGATAACTGACCGACTACAGGAGACGGTCGGGACAGCCTCGCCAGATAAATACGCAGTAAATGGTCCTACCCTAAGGGCGAGATGACTCGTCCTCTCACTCACTCAAAATAGGACTACCTAGCAGGAGCTCAGTGATACTAAACCCTAACAAAATACAGTTTAATAAGGATAGAAACAACAAGTTATTATTATAACAAGAATAATATAAAATATGGGTCGAACCCTCACACAAACAACAAACAAACAAGCAAACACAATTTACAGTTACTGACAGGAGTCAGCCAACGCACCAGTAGCTCCGGGGGAGAGCTACAAGGGGAGAAATAAATGAGGAGTAATATACAGAAATTGGGGGGAGAGAATAGCGTAGTAAAGGCAAGTGTTCACGTCGACAGAAATATACAGACTGACTAAGCTGTAAACAGGAAGCAGTCTTGACAGGCATGATCATCACGTGACATACCGAGAGAGACACACAGCAGAAATAGATAGGGTGTCAGCCCCATCCGTTACACCTCCCCAGGGCTCGCCATCCGAACTCCCGAGAGGATTAGGTGACGACACCCTTCAGGAAACTGGTGAGCTGAGCTCTCACAACAAGCACAAACAGTACAGAGCAATGATGCTACAATACCAGTACGTAACAAACTCCTGTCAACTGCGAATAACATACTGCAAAACTAAATTAACTAGTCAAATTTCTACGCATACGTATATATGAAAAATACAAAAAAACAAGTGATTAAATACGGCATATTACGGTGGTTAAACATATACTAGCTAGGCCAGCAACAGTCAAATTAAAGCACAAGCATGTAAAAATTATGCATACGTATCCGGTCAAAAATACACATATCACAATTAAACCGTATTAGCATTGGAATTGTTAAGTAGCTTAATATGAAAATACGTATGACTTTCCCAAAGTAATTCATGGGAAAAAGAGGAGTTACCCTCCTTTGGAATGTATTAATGAAGGTGTGTGTTAATGAAGGTTAACAAAAGAAAATAAGATGAACTTTAAAATAAAATAATTAATTAAATGAAGTTTAACCAAGCCGAGCTAGGGTTGATCAGGCCTTCGCTCAACAAGGCAAATAGCCTATGATAATAATAATGGTAATAATAAAGTAACCATAGAAAATACACACCGTTAGGGTGATGGCCTATGGGGAGTAAAAGCCCACCCCCAAATGGATAAAAAATTTGTATATTCATATGACGATGACGTCACTGAGTTTTGACTGAGATGACGTCGACAATAATGGCAGTAACCTGGCAGTTATGATGACCAGACAATATGGATTGAATCCTCAAAATAAAGCACTTAAACATATTATGAGCAAAATAATGGCATTAAAAATACTAATAAAAATGATTAACATACGACAGAGTTAAGGTTCGTAAACGACTACGAATAATTCTAGGTTCGCAAAATAACATGAAAATTACAGGTTCGCATACAAATACCAACTAATACTGAAAAAATACGTACGTAGAACAGGAAATTATAGTATTTAAATTACTCAAAAAATGAAACTAAGTAATAACGAAAAATACGAAACAACTAACAACCTTGTCACATTAGTGAGGTAAAATACAAAATAATATATGACATGCAATTAAGTGCCACTGTCACAACCAAACTGATAAAACGATGATCTTATATAGCGATCAGGATCCAGAGGATCAAGTGAAGACAGTCAAAGCCAGGTTCTGGCATCGGCTGATCCGTCACATGATGGGTGACATGGATCAAACCCAAACGGATGCCAGGAGAGAGAATGTCACAATCAGGAAAGTCATCTTTCCGTGAAGAAATAGTCATAAATGATGGAATATAAACAGTATAGACGATGGTTCCGATAACGAACCGGGGATTGCTGTTGTTCCCGGCTCAATGAATCTGGTTTCTGCCATCATCTACTTTTTCGCTGTTCGCTGTTCGCTGTTCGCTGTTCTACAAGGCGATCCGACCACGCAAACGCTGGTGGCCGACGACCTATGGCATGGTCGCGGTCTTGACGGACGATAGTGTTCAGTTGACCAATGACAGTCTCTTGATTAACAATGTCATGATGGCCGATGATCATGATCAAATTCATGTCGACGAGCTGATGGTGATCGATCAAACAATAGTAGCTTATCATGATGGCTCGCATATTTATAATGACCAAGAACGTCGCCAGATTTTTTTGGCGGTCAGAAAATGCCCGTGATGCTTGACGGGGATCGTCATAACAAGATATTGAACGTCTTCGGTGATGGTCAGACGCCTGCTCATGATCATGACGATGCTCATGATGACAGTTGGGTTTCAGATTGGCTAGAGACGAACGAACTGCGCGAAGATATTCATGACGACGTTCAGTCGAGCGATGACGCTCTCCTGAATGATGGTGATGATGGACACTGATGACGGGGCGGGCCCCCAAAAATTTCTGGGGGGGGGTTGGAAAAATGGCTAGGGGGTTACCCCAGTGGCGGATCCAGGATTTTGAAAAGGTGGGCCGGCTGAAAAATGTTTCCGGAGGGGGTTAAAAGTATACTTTTTCCAGGAACAAAAAATAGCCATGGGGTGAAAAAACCCACCCCCTTTTTTTGGGAGGGGGGAACCCACCCGCCTCCTGAGTCATGGGTTGGAGCTACATACAATGGAGCTGAGCTGCTTGGAGCTGTATGAGCTCCAAAACATAGCAGCAGAAAGCGCGACTCTTTCTAACCTACGTACGTATGTATGGAAAGATCAAGTCATTTGGTTCACTCCAGCTCATTTTTTGACATTTTGAAAATGACACCTACTTTTTGGTCCAACCATCCGAAAATTTGACAAAAGTTTGGATCGATGTATATAACTTTTGACTGGGTTGGGCTAGAAAAGTTTTGCAAATATGTGCAATGATGGCAACTCTTCCTTTTTGCACACAGCAAAAATTAGATCGATCCGATGCACCGTTAGTCTGGCACATTGCCTAACGTGGCGGGGAAAAACCCACTTTGGGGGAAAAAAGCCCTCCCAAATGTTTTTAAAATTTTTTACCAACTCAACAGGGAAACAATTCGTGGCTATAGTACAGTATTGTCGTCGAGGACGCTGCGTTACCCTATGCTGTCAGATTTGGGCAATTTTGAATACCTGATTAGCTAGAGGCAAAAAACCTGGTTCGTCCAAAACCCAAAAGTGCAAATTCGCTACTGGAGGACCCAGCAGAGGTCTAATTGGGACTTAATAGCCAATTATACGTGAAAAACCATTCTCTACACGTTAGAAATGAAGTTTTATGTAAATTGCATCGTTTTTGGCAGTTTTCAAAAATTTCCCTATGCTTATGTGTTATACTTTATGAAACCTGTTCATTTGATGCTTCATCTTCAATGGCACATGAGATCTCAAAAAAGCTACCTAGGTCGGGGTTTTTATTCACATTAACTAAAAAGAGTTGAATTTTACACAGGAAGTGTCAGAATCAGGCGCTAAAAAAGTTTTAAGATTTACGAGGGGTGTGTTTAGCTAGCCCTTATAACATAAAAGTTCCAGCTAAAGTCTGAAAAACTGGGCTTCCCCCCATGGCTATAGGTTATGAGAGTATAAAATTTGTAAATGCCGTGTAAGCCAGTAGTCACAAAATAAACTGATGGCGTTGTGTGCGATATATACGTGCAAAACAGAATAGAAGACACGTTAAGAGAAAGAGATAGGAAGTTCTGCCACTGAATTAGGTAAAATCTAGTGATGGGCACTCGATATCCAGATATTCGGATAATTCTTATATCCGGATAATATCCAATTTGAGAAAAATATCCGGATATCCGGATTGAATTTTCAGACAAAGTAATGAAAAATTAGCAAATTTTTGACAAAAATTTCAAAATTTTTAAAATATTTTTAAAAAATTTCTCTGAAAATATTTTTTGAAACTATGGTTGTGGCCTGATTGCTTAATAGAAATTCACAGCATACCGAAAAACTGACAGAAAAATTGAAAATTTAACAGCAAAAAATCGAAAAAGTTTCTTATGAACTTAAGTTTGGAATATACGGATAACCGGATATCCGTTAACTCAAAATAAGGCGGATATCCGGATATGAAAAAATATCCGTTGCCCATCGCTGGTAAAAAGCAGCACAGAAGTTAAATCTAAGTGCACTGCAGGCGAAATTTTTTAAAAATTTGTGAAATTTATTAAAATTCTGCTTAATTTTGCTCAAAATATGCATATATAAACAGCTGAAAAAATTTTGTAAGAGCGGCCCGGTATATGTCAAGGGAGGGGACCCAAGTCGCAAAGGGGGGCCCGGGCCGGATAGATGTGTTAGGGGGGGGGGGGGAGTATAGGTGTGGCTGGCGAAAAAAGTGGGGGGTGGGGGTTCAGAAAAAAGTAGGAGGGGGGTTGGCGAAAAAGGGAGGGGGGTCGCGAAAAGTCGATTTGGGGGAGGGGTAAGAAAAATTTTTCTAGGGGGGGTCTTCGAAAACTTTCGAAAAAAGTCGGTTTTTCATTAAAAAATTGAAAAATTTTTAATTTACAGCTATTTTTAACGATTTTTAGCTCAATTAAGCGAATTCTAGCAAATTTTCACAAATTTGTAGAATTTTTTGGAAAAATTTCGAATTTTAGCTAAAAATTTTCAAAATTTAGCTAGGGGTTTGAAAATTTTTACGGGAGGGGTCTGAAAAATGATTTGGGGAGGTAGGAAAAAATTTGTAGGGGGGGGGGTTGGCGACCCCTCCAACACACCTATGGGGGGGACCTCCCCACCAAAAATCGACAAATTTTGGCGACCTCTCTCTGATTTTTTGGCTCAAAAAGTGGCCAAAAACGCAACAATCGAAATTTAGGGTGGGGTCCCCCCCACCCTCCGTCGGCATAGGTGTGTTGGGGGGGACCCCTCCCCCCAAAATGAAGGGTCTGCCGACCCCCCACCAAAAATTTTTGCTACCCTCCCCCAACATCATTTCGGCCGACCCCCGACCCCCCCAATAATTGTCAAACCCCTACCTAGATTTTTGAAAATTTTTAATCGAAAATCTGAATTTTTCGAAAATTGATGAAGATAAGCGAAAAAATTTCTGAAGCTTGCTTAAATTACGCTAAAAATCGCTAAAAATTAAGTTCCAAATTGAGAAAATTTTTTCAGTTTTTGGACGTAAAACTGATTTTTCGCCGACCCCCCTCGAAAATTTTTCTTACCCTCCCCCCAAAATGACTTTTGGCGACCCCCCCTCCCCTTTTTTTTTTTTTCCAAACCCCCCTCCCCTACTCTTTTCCAACCCCCTCCCCCACTTTTTTCGCCAGCCACACCTCAGGTCCCTCAGTCACCCCCCCCAGATTTTTTGCCCAGCACACCTATGGGGG